>CM073759.1:231514950-231765100 GCA_037127475.1 Arma custos
GAATCAACATTGCGGTGGCAATTGGTTGTTCCAACATATACTGTTGTCTTTAACAACATTCCTTCAACTATCTAATTTAATTAATTTAAATTATATTAGTTAGATAATAATACTATCAGATAGATGGTAAA
Organism: Arma custos; assembly: GCA_037127475.1. Lineage (NCBI taxonomy): Eukaryota > Metazoa > Arthropoda > Insecta > Hemiptera > Pentatomidae > Arma > Arma custos. The sequence goes on from CM073759.1 coordinate 231,515,082, forward strand.
TTTGTTGAAAAATTACAAAATATGTAATGGAAATTAAAATGTTTACCTCCACCTTAGCTTTTACATATTCCATAACAATCATCAAATATTCGGAATGTTGGACTTTGCTGATTTCTTGGCTGAGAAATGATTTCAGTTCTTCAAGGTCATTATTGTTTTGTACATCGACAACAATGTCTTCCCCAGGAAGTAGCCTGAAGCATTTTATCGAATCATTAGAATATACATTTTTATAAACGTTGTTCCAATTGTTTTTAGACATTTTGGAAAATCTCCAGGATCCTTGGAATTTAATAGCTCTATATTAGATAGCAATTCTATTTTTATATTATAGAAAAATATTAAATACTATTAAATTTATGAAACATTTTTATTTTCAAAATAAATGTATAAATGAAACCTTGCTTCTTTGTAAAGGGAACTAAAATGAGAGTTTTTCTGGACTTTTTTTTTAATTTTTACTGTATTATTCTGCTGTTGTTTAAATATGTAGTATTATTTTCTTTCTCTTTTTTTCCATTTAATTATATTATTACTTGGGACACCTTGCAATTCTAATATAAAAATATTTATAGTTATTTTAGATTGCTAGCCAGCCGTTACACCTAACAACTTCGCTCTCCAAATCGCCCTGAAGATGACCTACACTGTAGGTCGAAACGTCGGCACATAATTATAAGTTTATTACTTATTCAGTGTTTTTTTTTTACTGCACCCCCCAGTATAAAATTTATATAAAAATATTTATGTTAGATAGGAAAATAGTTGATTGGAAGATCTAATGGAGGATGGAAATAATTGGGGGGGGGTGCAGTCATAAATAAACACTAAATAAGTGAAGACTTATTTTTTATTTGTGCCGACGTTTCGACCTACTTTGTAGATCATCTTCAGGGCTATGAGAGAAAAAACAAAAATAACTATAAAAAAACATTAAAGTACCAAGAATATAATAACATATAGAGTAGTAGAAAAGTAAAAAATAGAGATGGATAAATTATTAAGGATAATGAATAAAAAAAATTATAGAATAAATGTACAGAAGGATGATAATGTAAACAAAATACAAAGAGAAAGAAAAATGAGAAGGTAAATTGGAAGATACAAAATGAAAAAGTATAAATATAAAAAGGTGAGATATAAAAGTATGGAAAACCTAGTTTAATTACTGATAAAATATAAAATGTATGATAATAGACTCCTAGAGTGTTACATAAGTAAAATGTATGAATCATGTAAAGAGGAAATTAGTTGACTGGGAGATCTAATTATATTTATACTTTTTCATTTTGTATCTTTCTGTTTATCTTCTCATTTTTCTTTCTCTTTGTATTTTGCTAACATTATCACCCTTCTGTGCATTTATTCTATAATTTTTTTATTCATTATCCTTAATAATATATCCATCACTATTTTTTACTCTTCTATTACTCTATATGTTATTATATTCTTGGTACTTTAATGTTTTTTTATAGTTATTTTTGTTTTTTCTCTAATAGCCCTGAAGATGACCTACAAAGTGTAGTAGGTCGAAACGTCGGCTCATATAAAGAATAAGTCTTCACTTATTTGGTGTTTATTCATGACTCCACCCCTCAACTATTTCCATCCTCCATAAAAATATTTAGGTGAAATAATTTTAAATTATATCTTTTAAAACATACCCTTTTTTTATATTAGAAACAAGATCACAGGAGTAGCCAATAACTGAGTCTGGCGATATATCGAATTGCCTGAATAGTGTGAGGTTGCAGACGTACATTTGATTGGTGTTGAGTCCTTTTGCTTCAAAATTAAAGGAGAATTGAATTCCTTGTGAAACCTTTAAATACATTTTTTATATGTATCAGAATACTAACATTAATAAAAAAAAATGGTTATATTAATAATAGAAGAATCGTGCATTAATAAATTTTGAAAATAATTAAATTCTTGTTTATTATAAGTATATAATTTTTTGGGGTCTATTAATTTCAGTTTACATTTATGAAAAATTAGGACCTGAATTTTCAATAGAAATACCCATTTTAATGTCCTCTAAATCTAAATAACGGAGTTTGTGAAACTAAAATTAGGGCATTGAGGTGAATTGCACTTGATTTGTAACAGCCTCAGATTGTTACAAAAGTGCCATTTTATAAAGATATTTTAAAATGTTAATATAAACTGCTCGGTTGATTTTGAGAAAACTTGTAGCAACAAACTAAAATTGAATGGCCTTTGATATCAATTTGGTCTGAACACCATTAAAATAGCTTAGCATTGATTAAATGTCGAAACTTTTAAACTTGTTAGTACTAATAAAAAAAAAAAAAAAAAAAAGTAGAAATATAAAATATGAAACTAAAGGAGGAATATTTTTCCTGATTTAATTAAAATTATGTAAAAATAGTAATGTATATTTTTATAATATGGATGGCAAGATAAAGCTTTCAGAAAAAAATATTACTTTTCATATCTTGACAAATAGGCTAATCAAGTTAGCCATTCTTTATAATCTCAAATAACGATAATTGTAGTTATTAATTCCTTCTTTATTATTTAACGAAAAATGAAAGTTTCTATGGCAACTGAATGAAATTTCTTTGGCAATTAAATAGAAACCAATATAATGTATTTGAAGTACTATAAAAAGGAAAAGTTGTCGGAAGATTCCACAATTTTTTAAAAATGAAACTTGTTATATTTGGCATTTGATGGAATCTTGGGTTTGCTTTTTTATCAACATATTATTTTAGATATTAAATTGGGTCAATCATAATTTTTAAAAAATTAATTTTTAGTAATAATTATAAATATTATATTACCTCTAGTACTGCTCTGTTTAATCGAATTAACTGCATTTCCTTATCATCGGTAGTTCCTTCGGGAGTTACATTCTTTAGTTGGTCAAGTTTTATTATCAAGTAATTTTGTATGATTGGATCATTAACGTCTAAATCTTCAGGGCATTCGGGGCATTCCTACAATCGTTTTATATATTTATTAGATTATAGTATTATTTTAAATTATAAAATTATTATAATTGAGTGGAATATTTACCTTTCCTAATGAGAAATCAAGAAAACCAATTAGAAATAAAAGAATGAAATGATTTAGGCCCATTTCGGATGATTCTGGATCGAATGATTACTTGTTACCTGTCAGTAATGAAACTTGAGAACTGCTGCCGATGTAAGAGACAATTTGCAAACCTGACATTTGATATTTATACAGTCGTGTCAAGTATTTTCTACAGATAAGCTTTCCACTCTTGCAATTACCTGCTAATTAATTATCATTCAATTTAATTAATATATTTGGCAAATATGAAATTAAATTAGAAGTAATTTTAATTTGGGAATAATTAAATTTCTGTAAAATTTGTGAGGGTTAAGACAGTTCTATCAAATACTTAAATTTGCAAAATTTTCTAAATAATAAATAAATGAATGAATAAATAATTTTAAAAAAAGGTGTGTGAATGTATACACCTATGAGGTTTAGGGTAGGACACCTAGGAGATATTTTGCTCTTGGAAAACTGGTAAGTGCCTCCTCGACTCAGCATACCAACAAGCGGCGTATTTATACTCCCTTCAAGAAAGATGCCTCGTAATATAGGTACAATTTATATTATACTATAATCATGTAGCTTCAAATTAAATAAATACATTATAATTTTTTATAAATGTTATTTATTTTATAAAAACAGTTTATTCATTAAAATAACTGTGTTTGCACTTTCTTTGTTGTGTTTTTGACATTATTGACTCTTACTTCTGTAATCCCACAATAATAACTTTGAAAAAGTAAAATCCTTCAAATTTTTATTTCTTTTAAATTGTTACTTACAATTTTTTTTAATTCCTTCTAAGCAATGGGAGGGGGGGTTACATCCCCAATAACCCCCCCTCCCTCGTTACGCCTATGCTTGACTTAATCCCATGCGTAATTTGATATTCTTTTTGAAAAGGTCGCTGAAGTGTATTTTTAAAATTTAAATCGATTCGAATGTTTGTAGAAAAGGAAAAGATATTTTCTATATTTTGTCGAGTATTTTCTAATAATAAGGAGTGGTGAAATGATAGGAGGAGTTGCCTTTGCAGTGATTGCTTGGTCTGTTTCCGCCTTTATTTATTATTTATCGACATTAAACTATCTCATCATATTCACCAATTAAACTCTTCTATTTATCAACTGCATGTTTCATTTATCAGCTTGAAAATGAACTGTTTGTCGTGATTAATTTTTTTACGGAGGAATAAAAACTGATAAAGTTTCTATAGTAACCTATAAATAATGAGTGTTGAGTCAGCTGTTCTAGATGAGGCATTGTTGTTGTTTGTAATTTAACGTCATATTATGCTTCTATGGCTTATCGGGCGATGCTACAGTAGGAGCTCTAAATGTTGCATATCAAGGTTTAATTAGGATATGGATTTTTAACGAGCACCTGACATCGTACAGGCTCGGGACCCCCGTCTAACGTCCCTTCCGAAGGACGGCGTAACCAACCCTCTCGGGCTGCGAACCCGCAATCTTGGGCTTAGGTTTTTATTAGTATTTTTTATTTAATTTATATAACGCGGAAAATACGAGGAGTGGATCTCCATCACTAAGTCATTTATCTAACATCAAGTGGATGTAAAAAAAACGGAATCCTAATGGAAGGGGCAGTAAAGAGGCCTTGAAAACTACCAATTCACAATTATCTTAGATTTTTCTTACTAAAATCAATCTTCAGTTTTATGATGTCCGAATCGCAGCTCGTTCAATCCAAAGGAGTTGGATAAAAACGCACAAACGTAGCGAGAAAATATGCACATCATTTCTTTGCGCAACCGTTGAATTGTAAACAGTACGGTCCCTACCGCGTATTGAAACCTGGGTTGTGAGATACATAATTTATTATAAAATATATTTGTGGTAAGTAATCGCAATTATTCGAAATGATATTTGGTTATGATCTGCGAGTTGTAGTGGTCCAGTGGTTAATTCAATGGGCATATATTGTATAATTGGAGTCCAAAATAGTAATAAAATAGTTGTAATGTTTAATTAAAACAATTCGATTTTTTAATTAAAAAATTACCTTTACAATTAAGAAAACTTGATAATACAAAACAATAATTTAATTTGAATCTATTTTCTAGCCTCCTTGTCTAAAAAACGATCAAAATACAAATATAAAAGAAGAGGAATTTTTCGTTAGCAATCTCGAATAAAACGACCTATTTAGCCTCAAAAGTGGGTCTGCTTGCTGGGATATTGACAAAGCTATGTCAATAAAAGTCAACAATTATCATTCAGTAAGTCGATAAAGTCTTGACATTAAACAGTGGAAATACAATAGTGCCTTGCTAATCATAATGGCGCTGTCTTTAGTATCAATTTTGAAGGACAGGCTAAGGGACAGTAAAATCTTAACTGCCCTGGTAGGGAAGTACTTGGGAAAATGTATACCATTCAAGTTATATAAATTATCAATTTATAGAGGCAGGCATTCATCACTAAATTAAGATCATTTTAAATAAATAATTATTTATAAAAATATAAGCTATTCATACATCCAAAATTAATTATGTACTATAACGGGAGGGGGGGAGCACATGCCTCCATATAAATCTGCCCTTGCTGAAGCCTATGTGTTATTCTGATGTATAACCTATTTTACTCAATAAGTTTCATCCAAATCCGTGCAGTAGTTTTTGCGTGAAAGAGAGACAGACATACAAACTTTAATATTTATAATATTAGTAAGATTATTTGGATATCAAAACAAAAAGTTTCACTCATGTTATTTCTATTATTTTAACAACTATGATCATGTGATTTGCCTTTAATTATATACAATCATGGATTCTCCATAATACTTAAAAAACTGTTCACTATAATACCAATTTGGAAATCTCAAAACGGTGGTAACGGGAGCAAAAAACAGAGTTCCACTAAAGAGGTTCTTCTATAATATCATCTCTAATAAAAATTTCAATCTGGCAATTCGTGGTTAAGTCGAATATTATTGTAGCATTTGGCTTGAAATGTAAATAAATGCATTTGAAGCTAAGGCCTGGCCTAGCCTCTTGCCTAATTAATAAAGATAACTTCATTCCACTTCCCCCAATTCATTTAACACATTTTAACCAAATTTCGACCAAAAACTACTGAACGGATTTGGATGAAACTTTACAGTAATATAGGTTATACATCAGAATAACACATAGGTTACATCAGGGCCCCCTAAATACGCCCTCCAGACATTTTTTTAGGTACTGTGGAGAATCCATTATAGTACAATTAAAGGCAAATCTAATCTACTTTTCCCACTAATATTATATATGCGAAAGATTTAGGGGGCACGTGCCGGATAGTTTTTTGTGTTCTGTGGAACATCCATTATAGTACTTAATTAAAGGCAAATCAGGAACTTAGCATTTTGAAATTTGCAGATAGGTTCTTTGTATAATTTAAGAAATAAGTTTGGATAATTCCATCCTTATTATAATAAGGTTTCAAAGATTGTATGGAATCCGTCAGTTTTGAAGTTAGACATCTGCAATTTTGGATTTACGAGTAACTTATAGTTAAATCTTACTAATATTATAAATGTGAAAGTTTGTATGTTTGTCTCTCTTTCACGCAAAAAGTACTGAGTGGATATGGATGAAACTTTACAGTAATATAGGTTATACATCAGAATAACACATAGGCTGTAGCAAGCGCGGATTTAGGGGAGTGCACGGGGGCACGTGCCCCCGATAGATTTTTAGGTACTGTGGAGAATCCATTACAGTACATAATGGACCAAATTCCACGCGAGCGAAGCCGTGGGCATAAGCTAGTTATTTATAAAATGATCTGTTACGAAACTTCATGTGGCAGACTAAATTCTACGCGAGCGAAGCCGCGGGGGCAAAAGCTAGTAATCTATCTAAAGACATACATAGTACATATAATTGATATATGCTTGTATTTAGAGATGTGCCAGTTAAATAGGAGACATGTTTACCAAGAATAAAGGAAACTTGAGGAGATGTAATCACAGAGTGAATTCTTAGAATTCATATTAAGTAATTACTTAATCAGTTTTGAACTCATTCTTCAAGGAATTTGGTGCATAGTACATGATAAGTTGGGAATGCAATTAATAGGTCATCTTTGATATTGCAAAAGCACATCTGGCGGACGTGCAGTCCAAATTGTAAGAAAGTTGAAATGGAACCAGGTAATAGAAAATAATTGTGTAGTCGTTATGCACTTAACAAGGTCGTTCACTTTCTTTTATCTCGATTGAAAAATTAAATAAATTGAATTATTGAGAATGTACTTTGAAAGAGATTCTACTAGTAGTACAAGCTGGCGGAGCTTTAAATTTAGGTTACACTCCTTAAAAATCTTTTACATTCATTAAAATCCTTTTAAATTCAAGTTGCGCTTCCAATTAATTAATGGAATTATTTGGATGCTATTAAATGATGTAATCTTACTAATATTATAAATGTGAAAGTTTGTATGTTTGTCTCTCTTTCACGCAAATACTACTCGACGGATTTGGATGAAACTTTATAGTAATATAGGTTATATATCAGAATAATGCATAGGCCATAGCAATCGCGGATTTAAGGGGGAAGTGCACGGGGGCATGTGCCCCCCTGACAGTTTTTTAAGTATTATGGAGAATTCATGATTGTATATAATTAAAGGCAAATCACATGATCATGGTTGTTAAAATAATAGAAATAACATGAGTGAAACTTTTTGTTTTGATATCCAAATAATCTTACTAATATTATAAATATTAAAGTTTGTATGTCTGTCTCTCTTTCACGCAAAAACTACTGCACGAATTTGGATGAAACTTATTGAGTAAAATAGGTTATACATCAGAATAAGACATAGGCTTCAGCAAGGGCAGATTTATATGGGGGCATGTGCTCCCCCCCTCTCGTTATAGTACATAATTAAAGGCAAATCAGGAACTTAGCATCTTGAAATTTGTAGTTAGGTTCTTTGTATAGTTTAAGAAAGAAATTTGGATAATTCCACCCCAAGGGTTTCCCCTTTAATATAACAGGGTTTCAAAGGTTGTATAGAATCCGTCAGTTTTGAAGTTAGACATCTGAAATTTTGGATGTATGAATAGCTTATATTTTTATAAATAATTATTTATTAAAATGATCTTTCACGAAACTTTATGTGGCAGACCAAATTCCACGCGAGTGAAGCCGCGGGCATAAGCTAGTAAAAATATAAATTACCATATAATGGAGAATGGAGATAGTTGGGGGGGTGCAGTCAAAAAAACAACACCAAATAAGTACAAGACTTATACTTAATGTGTGCCGACGTTTCGACCTACCTAGTAGGCCATCTTCAGGGCAAATGGGAGAGTAACTCACTCGGTCCTCTTCCAGTTGCCCTGAAGATGGCCTACTTGGTAGGTAGAAACGTCGGCACACATTAAGTATAAGCCTTGTACTTATTTAGTGTTGTTCCTTTGACTGCACCCCCCAACTATCTCCATCCTCCATTGTATCATCGAGTCAACTATTTTCCTCTCATAAATTACCATATAGATTAATCGTTTATTCTATTCATCTTTATTTTTTTACTTTATAATTTTATTTTTGTTAATTTTGCAATTACCTTCAACGAATTTATTTGCTAGATGATACTTTTATTGAATTATTTAGCTGACAAAAATTACGTTATACTCTCGTATTACAAATGTTATTTCCGAAAAGTTTTCTCTGTTTTCAATCAGGGAAAATTAGTTTGCTCATTTTCTCTTTTTTTTTAAACTATCAAATTCTTCGATGGTCCATATATACCGCTTTTTAAAATTCGATTAAAAATGAGCTATGGTTAATTTTTATGTTAAGTTAATTGTGTGCAATTCATTGACCGCGCTCCGACCATTTTATACAATACTTTTGAATTATTATCGTTTTGTTAATGCCGAATTTTAATTTAAGAAAACTAATTGTAATTATACAACCAAATGTTCTTCAAAAGGGTTTTGATATTGGTCTAGGTTAGGTTTGTTAAAACACCTTAACATTTTCTGATATTGGTCTAGGTTAGGTTTGTTAAAACAGCGTAACATTTTCTGATATTGGTCTAGGTTAGGTTTGTTAAAACAGCGTAACATTTTCAGATATTGGTCTAGGTTAGGTTTGTTAAAACAGCGTAACATTTTCTGATATTGGTCTAGGTTAGGTTTGTTAAAACAGCGTAACATTTTCAGATATTGGTCTAGGTTAGGTTTGTTAAAACAGCTTAACATTTTCAGATATTGGTCTAGGTTAGGTTTGTTAAAACAGCGTAACATTTTCTGATATTGGTCTAGGTTAGGTTTGTTAAAACACCTTAACATTTTCAGATATTGGTGCAGGTTAGGTTTGTTAAAACAGCGTAACATTTTCAGATATTGGTCTAGGTTAGGTTTGTTAAAACAGCGTAACATTTTCAGATATTGGTCTAGGTTAGGTTTGTTAAAACACCTTAACATTTTCTGATATTGGTCTAGGTTAGGTTTGTTAAAACACCTTAACATTTTCAGATATTGGTCTAGGTTAGGTTTGTTAAAACAGCGTAACATTTTCAGATATTGGTCTAGGTTAGGTTTGTTAAAACACCTTAACATTTTCTGATATTGGTCTAGGTTAGGTTTGTTAAAACACCTTAACATTTTCAGATATTGGTGCAGGTTAGGTTTGTTAAAACACCTTAACATTTTCTGATATTTGGGCCGCTTTCGCTGTCACTATTACTCGATTTATTATTGTTGTCATTACTAATGCCGTTCTTTTTAAGGCAAATAATATTAGCCTAGAACTAAATATAATTGAATACTGATTTCCTACTGCTAACAAAGTCCAATGGGTTTTTAATCTCAAGGTACGATCACTAACAGCTCAAGTACACACTGCATAAGTACTTTTTAATTTCTTTCCTCTCGAAGATGTAACACTTGACTTAGCCACGTACAAGTGGGCAATGTGGTGTTCGATGTTACGTCAAGTGTTTTCAAATGATAAAGATTTATAAATCATTTACCTCATTTCCGAGTTTAATTGATCCTAATTAAATAACTGCCGTCTAGGGAATAAGATGAAAAGCATTTTTTATCATCTTTATTGTATAATTTAGAATAAGCTCTTTTTATTATGAGGAGGCCTAAATTTGCGTTTACACGAGCATTGGAAACATTTTCAGCCCATTATTCAGCGTTGGCTGTCGGTAGATTGGGGTTAGGGTAAGCGTACTCATAAACCGTTATCGGCCGAACTTGAACGCCCGATCTCGGCCTATCAAATCAACCCTATAAAGTGCTTACAACCAAAATAACCGCCATCGCCCGATCACGGCCGATCAACCGACGAATCCGAACTTGTTAGGATTTCTCACCCGAGTCTTTCCATCGGTAATATACATTCCCTATAGTTTGTATTCTGCCTTATTATTAGTGGTTCCACTGTCTTTAAAATATTTTGAAATGTACTAAACAGATTGCGTACGTACGTACTAAATAGATGGCGTAGATCCTTCGCCATAATACGACTACCCTAGCTACAGTTCCTAACCATGATAAACGCATCCTCTCTGAAACTATCCACATAAATTTAGATTCGTCCACTATCAATCTTAAGACTGACTCACATCACCTTTCCTCTACCTACTCCCAAATTTTTAATTTACTCAAAAAACCTTAAATTCTGTTACTTCGTCACTGATGTTTCCTTTGTTATCACACTATTGACATTTATATATTTTTTTGGTATTATCTTTCCACTTTTCTCATTTGTTCATTCATGCTTGGCTTGTCAATATAATTTTATCCATTTATTCACTTTCCCTCTTTTTTCCTATACTCCAGTATGGTTACCTTTTTGGCCGCTAGAGATCGCTGCTAACTCTTCCGCCTTGCTCCGTAACGGTTTTTTTCATTGTTAGCCAGCCGTTACACCCAACGACTTCTCTCTCCAAATCGGTACGTCTTTTCTTTATATTTTATTTATTATATCCTTTTCTCTTTAGCCTTTCTCCATTCTTCACACTACCTATGTTCCTATTTCCCCCTTATCATTATGGCATCCATCATATGTTGGTAATCAAGAGTTCATATTTTTAAGCACTAATTTTAATTTTTCAAATTCGTTAATCCTATCAACTATTTTTCAAACAGTTATTGTACACAATTGTTACTGTACAATAGTATTTCTATTATTCACATTAGTTATTGTACTTACAGTTCCATACTTTTCAGTAACATGTAACCTCTTTAAGTCCGTTATCATACATTTTATATCTTTATTTTACTAGTTTTTCTCAATTCTTCATGTTCCAACCTTTTTTATATGTTAATATTCTCATTTTGTATCTTTGGTTTACCTCCTCTTTTTTTATTTCCCTTTATATTTTTTTTACTTTACTATCCTTTCTGTACATTTATTTTCTGTATTTTATTTTATATTCGTTATTTATAATTTATAATTTCTGCTCATTTTCTTTAATTTTATTAAATCTGTCTTACTTTATTATATCTGTCATTATTTTAATTTTCTTTTCATTATCCTTAATTTTGTTATATCTGTCTTTATCTTAATTTTATTATATCTGTCACTATTTTAATTTCTTTTCATTATCATTAATTTTTTTAAATCTGTCTATATCTTAATTATTATTATATTCTGTCACTTTTTTAATATTCGTTATCTTCCATCTTCATATCTGTCATTATTTTAATTTTCTACATTACTTGTCACCATATTATTGTTGCTGTACATTTTTATATTTTTTGTTGTTTGTTTCTCTCTCATAGCCCTGAAGATGACCTACACTGTAGGTCGAAACGTCGGCACATAATTATAAGTTTATTACTCATTCAGTGTTTTTTTTTTTTACTGCACCCCCCAACTATCTCCATTACATTAAAAATATTTGTTCATGTTAAATTTGATTAAGGGTTTCTGGGCTACATCGACGACCATTAAATAATAAAATATAATAATTATTTAATTAAATTTAATTAATTAAAAATTCAATGTAATGGTTATTATGTTGTGTTGTAATGGTTATTAGTTTGTTGAGGCCGGTTATTGACGCGGGCTCCCGACGATCATTGCACCTGCAACATGGGAATATTGGCAAAACACTGTCTCCTCCCACCCAATTAACTACATGGCAGAAATTAAAAGAAATGTTATAATGACAATACTTAGCCAGGATAAGAATAATAATACTGAGCGAGAATAAGCCTGCGCTAACAACTTAAACTTACTGCTTTAAAATATCATCAGCCAACTAATCGTTTTCATTGGAGACCGGGGCTTTGCAGTTAATTTATTTTAACTTAGTCGCAAACATGAAGCCTTTATCTCTTTGGCTATTTCTTCTATGGAATAATCCTTCAAATCTAATCATACATTTTACTGACTTTACATCTGTAGAGCTTGACTACAACTTTCCCCAATCATTGTTAGGGATAGTGGATTGAGGAACAATTTTCCAACTGGACAAATTATTAATTCACAATCTGTAGTCAGTCACATCATCAAAATGAGAGAACTCAAGAGGAACAGGGTTTGAATTAAATGCCAAGGTTAGGAGAATGTGAATCAACAAGTGTTAGCTTTATTTATTCACCTTCATTAGCAACAATTAAAAATATTGTTTACCATAAAAAAATTAAAAATTAAATAAATATGTTAAAGTTTTTCAATTAAAAGGAAAAAAAAAGAGAGAAGCGGGTTAATAATAATTTAATTAATTTAACATTAATAAAATAGTAAGAAAAAAATGAATACGGGCTGAATCAGATGAACATTTGCAGGACCCAGTGAACAATTAATTAGAATGCTCAACGTACAAAAATATTTAAAACCGAAGGAAGAAAATTGTACCTCAATTGAAAATGGCTAAAATATAAACTTTTACGGGGAGTCCTGAGCCTGTAGGATGTCAGGTACTCGTTAAAAATCCCTATCCTAATTAAACCTGGATAGGCAAAATTTAACTAGAGTCTAGGAAGTAAATAACAAGGAGGAGTTCGGCTCCCTTCGGATTCCCAACCCCTATCCGCCAACTAGTAGCAACTGTCTTTCCGTTTTCTATCTTTTAATACCTTCTGTGTACTATCAAGGCCGGATTTAGGGGGGGGAGGGGGCACGGGGGCATGTGCCCCCACATTATCCATACTTGTTAAAATATATTAAGGTACTTTTCCAATCTAGCGACGACCTACTCCAGCACGCTCCTGTGGAACTTACCTCAACTATTTGGCAGCTGTCAGGTTATGATGCCTGAAATATATTTGAAATAGTAAACAGACAACAGGATTCTTAGGAAATGAAATAGGAGATGATATACAGCTAAAATATGATTTTTTTTTTGGTTTTCTTTCATTTTTATCTATTTCTCTTTGAAAGAGAAATAGGTAAAAATGAAAGAAAACCAAAAAAAAAAATCATATTTTAGCTGTATATCATATTTTCTCTTTAAATTTAAAATATATAAATAAGAACGTAAAAAATAACACTTATTATAAACAATATTCATTACAAATAAGAATATCACATCAAACATTGTCGTATATACAGAACAATCAAAACAATTAACCATAAAACATCACATTGTAGTTAAATCTAATTATTTATGTTTAATATTTAAATTACTTTAATTCATTTTATACATTAATTCATATTATGTCCCATTCTACATGACATTTTGCGGGGAATGACGTTCCGCTCCTGTAGAAATACCACAGCTGACTTTTCATCAATCACCTCCCGAAAAATCTTCATCAAATTCCAACTCATATTGTATAATTCAAATGAAAACAAATAAACGTCCACTAAACACAAACAATAACAAAGGACTGAGGAAGGTTTCGCTAACAGTAGGAGGTAGTTAATGAAACTGCCACTTGGGGCACTGGGGTAGGTCGTCGCTAGATTGGAAAAGTACCTATATTAATATATTTTAAACCCCCCCACAGTACATACTTCGGAAATCACAAAAAAAAAATAATAAAAATTTTAAGATTTCAATGTGTTTTCCTAATTCATACAAGAAACACATAAAAATGGTTATTATTCACCAGGAATTCGGAAATTTTGTGTTTTTTTTTATGAATTAGGAAAACACATATTGAAATCTTAAAATTTTTATTAATTTTTTTTTTTGTAATTTACGAAGTATGTACTAGTTGGCGTATATGGGTTCGGGAATCCGATCTCCTCCTTGTTATTTACTCCCTAGACTCTAGTCAAAATTTAGAGCTCCCACTGTAGCATCGTCCGATTAGCCATGGCAGAATAAAGTGACGTTAAATGAACAAACAATCGATAGTTTTGTAAACTTGATTACCTACTTATGAATACAACTATCTTTTGGTTCAGTCCATGCACCTCAAAAAAGAGGGCGCATACCGACAGTAAAATCAATCTTGGAATAAGTTGCCTGTCTCCTGAGACTAGCAGAGGTGCCAGTAAAATATTTTCATACCGATTTTAAGATCAAGTATTTCTTGGAAAATGTTTTCATATAAGATCAAGTATTTCTTGGAAAAAACTGAAAATAGTAGGTAAACAACCCAAGACTTTCAGCATGTTGACATTTTTCTAATCTTTATAAAGTTGTGGGGTAATTTTTATCCACCTGCCTACTACGTCACAGAGAAGATAGAACTAACTAGAAGCGGCATGAGGGCTCGTTTGGAGGGAGGTGAAGTGAAGCCAGCTCCCAAGCCGCCCCCCCACTCCTCCCCCCACTCCTGCCGCCCCCTTACAGCTGAGGAAGTGTTGCAGCGCTCAGTTTATTTAGCCCAAGAATTCCTCATGTTTTATCTTGTCGGGGTAAATACACTCTGGAATGTTCCAATTGGTTATTTCCTTAGTAATACTATTACTGGGGAGCAGCTGTTGGTTCTATGTTCTGTGGGACCGGCAGATATATTAGATATATTACCTGATATCCCAAACAATAACCAATCTTATCTTGCCGGCAGCCAATATAGTACATTTCATCTCCCCACCGCTCTAGTTACTTTAATACTTCCAGCACCTGCACTACCTACTATCGTTCGTCTTTATGTGGTAACTTTTTATATATAGTAAAAAATAATGGGTGACAAAGCAGGAAAAATGAAGCTCATTCGGTTTATAGAGTATTTTAATGGTAAACTACATTACTTTTAATATTATTGTCCTTTAAATAAAACAAGTGTATTATTCTTCGCACGTATCTTTTCCAGATGCAGATTGTCATAGAAACGTTTCAATTCGTGGTACATTCTAGTTTTTAAATATAATATTCCCATTGCAGAGATGATTGATGAGTAGTGAGACTCGTCCTCTAGAAAATGTGTTACATTAGGAAAAAAGTTTCTGCCAATGCAATACTTTATTAGGAGTGATGCGAAAGCCCCCGACTTGGGTGAGTCTTTTATGCTTGGACATGTACCTAAACAATTTTTTAATTATTTTACAAATTTCAGTGACATCATCACTTGGTAGGATCAACCCCCCTCGGTCCTTTATTACAATAAGTCGTCAATTTCCAATGGCATTCGGGTTTGATCCTACAGCTCTCAAACATTCTTCACATTTTAATGTCAAATTCAGTCTTCTCACATAAATCCTGTAATAGAAATAAATCGTCGCGTGAAAATCTGAATGACAGATTAGGTAACGATATGATTAAAATAATGTACTTATTATAAATAAGGTAATGCGTTTATTATTAATAAAAATTGTTATCCTTATTCAAAATTCTTTGTAAAATAAACAATGTAATAAATAATGGACATGGTAAATTAGATAGGTACCTGAAATGTATTCTACATCTTGTGACGTGTTTGAGCTACATAATATAGAAATATTTTAACCCTCTGTGTACCAAGGCCTGATGAAACAAATAAATCAAGTAACATAATTCTCAACAAAAAAAAAAAAATTCCAGGAAGTGCTTATAGAATGTAGGGCTTTGTTTCTAGTGAATTGAATCCTTCAAATAAGAAACATTCCAGTAAAATTTATCTATTTTTAGAAATAGTTCCTAGTAAAATTAGTTGAATTATGGCTATGGATTTTTTAAATAACTAAGGAGAAAATATAAAAAGGTGACTTCGGGTACAACGGGAGTCCCAGAAGGACCCCAGCCACATTTTTGAGAGAAGAAAAATTTGTGAAAATTCGAAAAGGCTCTCTAAAGCTACGTCCACACTATGAGACATTTGCTAGGCAATAGGCGAGACAAACCTTAGTCCGCCTCAGCAACGGTCTGGGAGCAGCCGGATTTGTCTCGTCTAGCGTCCGCACTACTATTTCAGTTCCTAGACCAATCTTAGTCAATACACCATGGAGAGTATTGTTGTGTGCGGAATGATTTCGTGCTTTATGCTTTAAAAAATACAAAATAAAATATTTATTACTTACTTATATTAACCTTCTTGCATTTCCCACAATCGACGAATATATAATATTTATTCAAAGTTCAGTAAAAAAACAAAATAAATGCGATCAATGAAGAAAATAGTGAAAATCAAAAACTAACTATTTTAGAACTTTTGTATTTTTTGAAGAATTTACAAGTTCAGTTTACTTGCTCAAGACCTATATATTAAAAAATTACAATAAAAATAAACACGTTATATAGAACAGTTTTTTTTGTTTTGTTTTTTTATACAGCTTCTCAAGGAAATAAAAATTATTTCTAGGAATGTCGCTTTGTTTTGAACAATCTCATAATCCGTATCACACATAATTGCATGCAGCACAGATTTCACGTCCAAACTATTATTCACATTAAAAATCTTTTTTTTGGCTATAATGACATAAAATAAGATAGCACACTGAAATAAAATAAATATATGCAAGAAATAGAAAAGTAAAAACTGATGCATTGATTAAAGGCCGCGCTTATCTGTCATATAAAAAAAGTGCAAGTTCAATTTATATGCTAGTTTAAATTACCAATGACTTACCAATTTTATATTTAATAATGAAAAATAAAATATTAAAAAAAATGACGAATGAATGCGCGTATTTCTCAAGTACACTTTTTTACCTAATCATTTATTGTAGGAATTTTCGGTCAAGACTGTGGTAGGATTGGGTCGAAAGAAGATGGAAATAAAAGTTGATTCTCAAGAAACTCAGAAAAAATACAAATTTACAATTTAAAAACGACAAGCTACATTAACAATTATTAATATTAATTGTAAATATTTCCAGAAAATTCGCGATATCTTAATCAATTTCATCGTCTTTATCACATATAATTGCATTTAGCACAGCTTTCACGTCTAAAGCATTATTCAAATTAAAAATATATTTCTCGACTATAATAATAGAAAATAAGATAGCACACTGAAATAAAATACAAATTTTTCAGAAATAGAAAATTAAAAGACTGAAGCAATAGTTAAAGATCCCGCTTACCTGAAAAAAAAAATCTAATAGTAATAGAATGGTCAGTAATAGTTTGAATCAAGTGAAAATTCAATTAATGTGTTTGTTTAAATTACCAATGAATTAAACATTTTACATTGCATAATTGATTAGTTATAAAAAACTACTTGAATTTACGTATTCCTCATCAGATCCACAACACTTTAACCTAACTATTTATTGTAGGAATTTTCGGCCAAGACTGGTTTGGTTGGATCACACAGTGGAACGAGCGTTAGGATAAGGCTATTGCTACTGTTTTAAAGCTTTTTTAATGGACTATTTAATTATATCATAAACAGGATCAGATCTTTCGATGTTAGATAATTTATTATCTATCATTGTACCATTTATTGTACCTATATACTACGAGAATAGGTACAATACAGTATTCTATGGAAAGACAGATATATAGGTATTAAATAAAGTTATACAAAGGAAAAAGTAACTAACCAAAAAATTTAATCATTGAACAAAAATTAATATAATAATTGATAATTACTTTTGTTAGTCAATATAATAGGTATAATTGATACATCAAAATTATAATAAATGTAGATGCCTGTATAAAATTGTTTTATCACAATTAATTTAACGATCACAATTAAATCAAAATTAACAACTTAATTTTAATTAGGATTTGTTTTTCTATATTCTAAGTAACAATAAGTGATTGAGCTTCTGGTAATAAATCACGTTTAATGTTTATTATTTTCGGTCTAAGAGTCGCTATTAAAGGATCCGAATGCCATCAGATTTGAATCTTTTCTTCATGACAAAAACGAACATATCCTCTGAACATTTTCTAAAACTTTCTGTTTGTCTCCGTCTTTGTCAATCGGATAATTGTTTGAATGACTGAGAACGAGATGGTATACTTGCGGCTGTTGATGATGACGATGAAGGTAGGTACTGGCTAACATCTTCAGGAACAATGAAATCCAAATTCAACCAGTTTTCTTGCTTTCCCAGAAAATAATTGATATTCCTGAGGGACGAAATCCAGCGAGAGTACAAGCTACCACTGAATTTTCTTAATTTTTCCCGTCAACTGAACTTTGCGGTGTTTAAAATTTGTTCCAGTCGAAACGAATTAATCCATGCTTCCAATGCAAAGTCATAATCTTTAAAACTTATATGATTAAATTGAAAAACTCGACGATTTGTTGTAGGAACCATGGCACCTATGTCGTTCAAATACCACACACAAACTGAGTTTCATTGTTAATACTATTATGTTAGATAAGAATTATTCGGATAAATGAGTGTAAACAAACATTGGTATACAAAAAAAACTTGCATAAAGTAGACGCCAATATCAACAGAAATTATTTTAAATTAATTCTCAAGGCCCAGAAAAGGAAAGAAAAAATCATTTTCTCGGAAAATAGCACCTAGCAGCAGAATCCGACTAATGGAAAAAAAACTTCAAACATTCTAGTTATTTACTGTGAAGGTAGTTTTTTAAGCGATTTTTGCAATTAATTTTTTTAGTTTTATCCCCTAATTTTCACCGAAAAATCCCAGACGTTTGAAATAATCCCAAGTTTTATTTGCCTAAAATATCTTATTAAAGGTGAGTTGTTTTCCAGTAGGTGCACGATTAATTTAAGGCATTATCTCAAACAGTGGATTCTTTAAAAATATGAGGCTTTTTAGAAAAATTTATATTTCAGATTTTTTAATTTGATTTGATTTCGCAATTAATTTATCTATGGATTTTATTGAGAAGAAGTATAAAGTATAATTTAAGATCCAAATAAAGGACTAAATTAGTTATTAGAGAATTGGAGAACGTAGTTTAATATTTTCGTTTCGGTTTCTAATTATTCCAAACAGTTTTGCGTTAAAATTCATTGAATGTGACAGATCAATCGATTTTTTCAAACGAAGTTTCAAAAATTAGAAACATGTGGGACCTAAATTGACCCCATGGTACTTGGAGGGTTAAGTGAACTATGAAAATATTACATTTTGTGGTACATTTAATTATTATATATAGTTAACAGTTAGGTTTCGGACTTACAGGTGAAAGGTGAGAGGAGGGTTGAAAGACTTGTCGGCATTATTTGTACTGCATCCAAATGCAACACAACAGGGCATTGTAACACTATAAGGCAATAGAACAAGTGATCAGATCAAAAAGTATACAAAACTCTAAGACACCACGAGATAACACAATGTTGAATAATATTTAAGTAAACAGAAGTACACGAGCTAAGTAAGAGAAGTAAACGTAGCGCTGCAGCACTTGCTGGGGGCGGGAAGAGTGGGGGAGGGCAGTGGGAGTTGGCTTCACTCGCCGTGCCTGGCATGCCGCTTCTAGGTGGTTCTATCTTCTGTGCTACGTCATCATTTTCTAGTCTATGTGTTCTTATTTACATCTCAACAATAAATCAGATTGAAAAAAAAAACTAAATGTGTGTATACACATACACACACACATACACACACACATATATATATATATATATATATATATATATATATATATATATATATATATATATATATATATATATATATTAGAATTTTATAACAATTTTTTTTTAGGCCAGCAGCCAGGTACCAAAAAAGGGCTTCAGGTTGCAATAAATTGAAGAGAGCTGAATTTTTGATACGTTCTAAGGGCATGTCTGACCAGTGGAAATCCAAGTTTGCTACCGAAAAAACGGAAGGGGATAGTTTAGGAGGCCGAAAAAACACGAAATTTTCGGATTTTTTTCAGTTTTTGTAAAAAACATTGGTAACCATTTTTAAAGTAGAATAAATTTGCTATAATTAGAGCCCAACCGCAGATCTGTAGCTCTAATAGATTCTGAGTTCTCACTCACTCACTCACAGATTGGCGCTACAGTCCTTGCAGGACCTGGGCCTCCTCCAACAGCTTGCTCCACTCCGCTCTATCTGAAGCAAATCTCCTCCATCTCCGCACTCCCATCTTACGCAGATCATCTTCCACATCTCCCATCCATCTCAATCGGGGTCTCCCACGTTTTCTCCTTCCTCCCGGATTATCGCACACCATTTTTCGAGGAAGTCTCTTCGGATCCATGCGTTCAACATGACCCAACCAGCCAAGCCTTCTCTTTCTAATGACCGTGACTAAGTCTGGCTGCGCTAGCAATTCCATCAGTTCTGCATTGCTTCTCATTCTGAATTGCTCGCCATCCTTAATAGGGCCATATATTGTTCTTAATATTCTTCTTTCCCAAATTCTGAGGGAATCTTTGGCTGCTTTTGTTAGGACCCATGTCTCGCTGCAATATGTCACAACGGGGCGTGTGACTGTCTTGTAAATTAATATTTTACTTTTCCGGGATAGATTCCTAAATTTCAAGACCTCCCGTGGAGCATAAAAACACTTGTTGCTCGCTGTAATTCTTGCCTTGACTTCCATTGTCATGTCGTTGTTTCTTGACAACATCCCTCCCAGGTATCTGAAGGACTCGCATCCAGGGAATTCCCGATCACCGATCTTTACTGGTCCATTCCTATATGTCCCGCTTCTCGTTGTTATCATGTATTTTGTTTTGGCATTATTTACAACGAGGCCAAGTCTCCTTGCTGCCCCCTCAAATTCTTGCAATGCCCCCGATAAAGCTGACATTGTTCTGGCCGATATAAGCACATCGTCGGCATATGCTAGATGCTGCGTCAATCTGTTGTAAACTGTACCATTTGGGCTCGTCTTTATACATATGATTGCTACTTCCAGAATCAGGTTGAATATCACAGGCGAGAGAGGATCTCCTTGTTTTAGTCCGTTATTTAACTTGAATTCTCCTGAAAACTTTCCCTGGATCTTTACTCTACTCCTAGTATCTTTCAGGGTCATTCTTACGAGCCTAATTGATTTTGACGGCAGTCCCAGATTCTTCAGTCCTTTGTACATTTCATTCCTCTCAACACTATCATATGCCTGACGAAAATCAATGAATAAGTGATGGAGATCCAGCATTTGTCGTACGGAGAACATGTGGTCCACTATCGACCTCCCTGGCCTAAAACCACATTGGTACTCTCCCAGGATTCTTTCCGCCCACTCATTCACTCTTCTGCACAAGGCTATAGATAGAACTTTATACCCTGTACTAAGCAATGATATTGGGCGATAGTTGCTACAATCTTGCTTACAGCCTTTCTTGTATATTGGACAGATGACTGATTCTGACCACTCACGGGCACATCTCCTCTTCCATCCAGCATTCCCATATTGTCTGGTAAATTTCTTCCCATAGGTTCTCTCCGGCATACTTTATTATTTCTGAATTTATATTGTCTGGACCTGGGGATTTGTTATTTTTGAGATTCATGATTATCTCCTTAATTTCTTCCCTATCGGGAGGCACCTCTTCATCTACCTCGTCTTCTTCGCACTCCATCCTCTCTTGATATTCCATGTCATTTCTCTCTGTCACATTAAGCTCTTTAGCGAAGAAACTAGCCCATCTTTGTAGTTTCAGGTCAATGTCCCCCACAAGATATCCATTTTCATCTTTTATAAACTCAGTTCTTTGGTTATACCCCGTTTTGATTTCCTTTAGCCCTTTGTAAAACTTCCTACTCTCCACTCTTTTGTGGTTTTCTTCTAATTTTTCTATTTTTCTTTTCTCCATTTCTCCCTTTTTTTTCCTACATGGGGACTTGGCCATCATTCGGAGCCTTTTGAATTCCTCAACTGTGTTCCTTGTACTTCTCTGGAGAGTTTTTAATCTTGCTTGGTTTCCTAGGTTTATGGCTTCTTCACATTCTTTATCGTACCATTCATTTCTCGGTGCATTCTTCTTTGGTCCCACTACTTTAATGACGGCATTATTCATTGCTTCTTTTAAGGATTTCCATTTTTCGTCTACTGCACAATTTCCAGATAGTTTGTTCTTCGAAAATTCTTCTTGAAATTCCTTTCTCATTTCTTCTCTTGTTCCCTCTTCCGTGACCAATTTTTCTATATCCACCGGGTCCGGCTGTCTTTCAGAGTTACGTCCCAAATTTTCCCAAAACTCAAAATTTTAAGTTTTGGCCGAATTTCGTGTGTAACAGCGGCCGAAGAAGTGATTCTACGATGAAAGTCAAGTGTAGTGGAGTTGTAGTAAATTTAATTATCTTTAATTTAAGCACATAACGAGGCCTGTAGTTGTTATACTTCTCTTGTTAATCAAAATAAAAGAAAATCGGGAAAAGTGGGTGTGAAAAAATTTTAGGGGTGTAACTCAGAATCTGTTACACCTACATGCCTTGGTCTGTGCTTAAATTAGAGCTAATCATATTTAATACTCGGATTCATCCTAGAATCACCCCTCCTGCCGTTGTTTCTCAAGAAAGTCGGCCAAAACTTAAAATTTGGACTTTTTGGAAAAAAAGACCAATTTTCAAAGGGGTGTAACTCAGAATCTAATAAACCTACAGAACTGTGGCTGGATTAAAATGATAGCAAATTTAATCTACTTTAAAATGGTTACCCGTGTTTTTTTTTCAAAAATGCACCGATTATGAGATTCAGACCAAAAACTGAAATAACTCCGAAAATTTCGAGATTTTTCGGTCACCAAAAGTTTTCCCATCCGTTTTTTCGGTAGCAAACTTGGATTTCCACTAGTCAGACATGCCCATATAACGTATCACAAATGTAGTTATCTTCAAGTACTTAGCAAGTACCCCTGGCTTAAAAAATCGCCAAAAAGTAAACAAGAAACAGCAACCTCTGACCGTGACGTTCCACAAACAACTCTCTTCAACTGTTGATGTGAAGTGTCTTTCAAAGATGAACTTTATCTTCTTTGGTCTGATTTATCTCACCATGATGCATGAATTGGCGTAACGTTAAGCTGATTTTTTTCACAATTTGGGGGATTTTTCCTGTCATGTCCCATTTTCAGTTTTCGTTTATTTTTATTGATATCTATATGTAACAAACTGAGTTAAGTTAAAATAGGTATATTAAATGTCAATCATTGTTAAGATTCTCATCTGTGGCAAAGACGCGCTGAATTGGCAATTCACAGTTCCAATTCTGGAAACATGATATGACTCAGGGCTTTACACTTATATGACGACTCTTAATCGAATATTTAATAAAATTAGATTTTAATTCAAGAATGGTCTTGCTAATTTTGCCTACCAGTGGGAGCACCTCCTGGATCCAGTGGTAAAAATGTTTGTGATAGCTCGAATGAGCCTTTAAATACCCGATCGTTTTACCCCATAACTCAGAGTTGAGAACTGGTTCTCTCGGCGAGCAGGATCGCGGTCCATCGGAAGGAAAATGAGCTGATCAGAAGCCAGATGGATTCGGAAGGTAGGAATTTTCTGTTATGCTGTGTAGTCAGAATAGATTTGGGTTGAAGCCAGATGGTAGTTCAGTTGTTGATAGAGCCACTCAATTCTGCAATTAAATTATTTTTTTTTCATCATTCGTTCGTTATCATTATTCTTATTAATAGAAGTTGAGTGTAATTTTTATTTCCACATAGTAGAGATTAATTTTTACACAAGGATGTCTTGGGTTCATTTCTTTACCAAGTTTCCCGATACGCCCTCGACTATAACCTATCCTCACCCAGCCCTTATTAGGTGTCCGTTGGGTCCAAGAGAAGTGACACAGGTGACATATGCATATTATAAAACAATGTGCTCTGTCGCGTCTGTCTGTATGCTCGCGGTAATCTCAGTAACTACTGCGCGGATTTTCATGCCGTTTTCACCAATAAATAGAATGATTCACGAGAAATGTTTTGGTGTATGATTCGTGAAGGTTATACGATTATTATTAATTGTTGCAAGTGTAGGAACAAGTATAGCCGGAGTGGTATCTTGGATGACGCTGCCTAATCCAGTTGTCATATAAAGAAACAATACATGCCAGAATATTTCTCTTTTATAGATCTATTAAGTCTGTCAAATCATATATATATATATATATATATATATATATATATATATATATATATATATATATATATCTTTTAAGGATAACTTTTTATCCTTCTTTAATGTTAAGACCTTACATAAAATTCCAACGAAAAGCCTTAAGTCTCCAAACTAAAACAGAAATAGAAATTATCTGTCCAATATTTCGCCCATTCAGGCATCCTCAGGGTAGAAAGAGAATAACAGCAAAACAAAACATGAATAATGCACCCAAGAAACATCCCACCACCTCAAAGGCTCAAATGCAACTAATGAATCATAAGGAAGGATACTGGACCTCAGCTGGTTAAGGTTAGATAAAAACAGCTGATAGATACTTCAGAAATTCAAAATTCAATATACACTCACCAAACTTCAAAAACCACCACAGGAAAAATAAGTAATAGGAAACAACACAAAACTTAAGACGAAAGACCATATGAAAAAATGAAAGTAAAAATGCAAGAAAAAAATAAAATAATATTATCATGAAGCCAGTGGACCTACGGCTATTCCACCATATATATTAATATTGAAAACTAAAAAGAGACCTTACATAAATGTTAAGACCGTGGAAAAATTCCAACGAAAAGCCTTAAGTCTCCAAACTAAAACAGAAATAGAAATTATCTGTCCAATATTATTATTTTATTTTTTTCTTGCATTTTTACTTTCATTTTTTCATATGGTCTTTCGTCTTAAGTTTTGTGTTGTTTCCTATTACTTATTTTTCCTGTGGTGGTTTTTGAAGTTTGGTGAGTGTATATTGAATTTTGAATTTCTGAAGTATCTATCAGCTGTCTTTATCTAACCTTAACCAGCTGAGGTCCAGTATCCTTCCTTATGATTCATTAGTTGCATTTGAGCCTTTGAGGTGGTGGGATGTTTCTTGGGTGCATTATTCATGTTTTGTTTTGCTGTTATTCTCTTTCTACCCTGAGGATGCCTGAATGGGCGAAATATTGGACAGATAATTTCTATTTCTGTTTTAGTTTGGAGACTTAAGGCTTTTCGTTGGAATTTTATGTAAGGTCTTAACATTTATGTAAGGTCTCTGTTTAGTTTTCAATATCCTTCTTTAATTTTATCTTCTAAAAAACTGATAATGTACAATGCTGTAATTGTAAAGCTATTTAGACCAGTACAACATTAATCCTTATCAACTTATATACTTTATCTTGTTTAAGCATTTCATGCGCATTGTTAAATTATTTTATACCATATAATTTTAATGAGTTTCTTACAGGGTAACGCAAATGCTTTACGCTTATGAAAATAAATTCGTATATTAAGAAATATTTTATTTTGTGTTTACGTTTATAATATCTACATAATAAAATACATTAGAGAGACAAAACATGTAGGCATAATATGTCTTACCACCCGTGCAAAGGTCGCTAGGCTTTATATATATATATATATATATATATATATATATATATATATATATATATATATATATATATGTATATATATTTATATAAATTTGAGGTCCTAGAGAGTCGGCTTCTTACCATCTCTTGAAATTATCCTAGAATATAAACCGGCGTACATGAGCCTGTCTGACGAGTAACTAAGCCTAGCTGAGCGTTCATCAAAACTAAAGTCCAAGCGAGAAGCATCTGGCGCAGACCCGAAAGACTTGACGCTCGCAGAGGTGGAGGAATCTAACAAATTCGGGAAAGTAAAATCCCTCTTTTTCTTCGATTCAGATTTTATAATAATTTTATTAAATGTTGTCGAAAATAGAAACAACTCGCCGTGTGATTGAGTGCGGACCCGGATAGGTTGTGCCTTGTAGGTCTTCTTCCAGCAGCTGTCCGAGGAACTATCTAGGCAGGGGATGATAGCACACACCTGGATACCTTTAGACCTCTCGTCCGGGAAGCCCTTGATCCCATCGAACACGACATATTTGTATTGGTAATGGTAAAAAGAATCGTTTTTCAAATATGAATCATAAATGTAACTGCGATTCAAATATTCCGCAGGCATATATGTGAAGGTTACATTGGTGTAGAAGTGACAGCAGAGAGGGCCATCGCACAATGTCGGGTTAATTACTCGCGTTATACGAAACGTTTTCTCTATCGTGTAGTTTTTATAACGAGATTGGTAAGGACCAGTGAGGGCTTGGTCGGTGACTTGTGGTACGGAGCTGTATCTCATGTACTGGTGGAAGTCTTGCGGCTCGATCTTATGCGTGCTGTCCACTCCAGGGCTCAGGGGCTCCCAGACACGACCTTCGGGTTTTCCTGTTGCAATAAAAACCTTTTTATTATAAACATAAAACTCACGAATTTGTTTAACTATCTTTATAAAAAGTAGATTAAATTGTTGGTACTTGTGTCTTAACGCATCCCTGGTTACGTTTCCCTGCTTGTTCGCATGCGCGAGCAGTTACATTTTGTAACGGTTACATTTCTAACAGCTGATTTGTTCCATGTTTCATCTTGCTTACTGTGTTTTGATTATTGCTGATTTATTGTTTCTTATTTGTTGTTTATTTTTCGTTATTTGTTCTTTATTCTTTGTTATAGATTTTTCGTTGTTATTATTTAAGTTAGTTATTTAATAAGTGTCAAATGATGCGTATTTGGTATTTGCCTTCAACAGAAGAACAAGCTATACATTTTTTGCAGGAGCGTAATATTTTACCAAAACAAAGAAAATGTAGCAATTCCCATCAAATTAAATTGTATTGTCGTAAAAGGTTTTTTTTTTAAATGAATCATATTTATGCGAGTTCGTATGGAGACAGCATCTGTCAAAACAAAATACAGACTGTTTTGAATCTATATTGAAGTCTATTTCGACGCATTTTCCCCCTAAATGCGATTCAATTTTTATTATTTGCATTTTGTAATTGTTCATTCTTCTTTGATTAATTGTTCATCATATATTACATTTTTCAATTTTTTTTTTACATAATTTTTTATTACTTTTATTTCTTAATTATTATTGTTTGAAATTATTTTTTGTACATAATTTTTCATTATTGCGATTTTTAATTACTTTTATTTCTTAATTGTTCATAATTTATTATTATTATTTTCCATTTGTCAATAAATTCTTTTGATTTGTAATTGTTCATCATTTTTCAACCCCAATAAATCGAAGGTAACTTTTAGAAATGTAACCGTTACAAAATAACTTTACAAAGTAACTGCTCGCGCATGCGAACAAGCAGGGAAAAGTAACCAGTGCTGCGTTAAGACACAAGTACCAAATTTTTAGAATTTAGAAAAACAATGTAGAATATAGACGATAAGATTTATTTTTTAAAAATTAATAACTGAAACCAGTCAAGCTATCAGGCAAAATAAAACTAAATTTGCTTCAATGAAGGCCAAATGAAGTACACCTCACGCCAGCAGCTATTCACCAATATATGCACGATTACTTGGTATGACTGCTTGACATTACAAACTGAGTAAGAATACATGAGCCATGCAACATGTAACACGTACTACAGTATGTACCGTCGTATCGCGTTGGTTCCTGGATAAAGTAACGCTTCTACTAAAAACAAAAACACCAAATCCGTGTACATTTGCATATTTAATTGATATAACAGTTTACTAGTCAGGTTGAGGTTGTTTTTCACTAGGTTTACATTTTTTTTTTCATTAGGCATTTTGTGTTATGTATTATTAATGTTATTTGTAATATAATCACTAAAAGCATTCATCATTTCCAAGTTCGTACCCAGGAAAGAAAACATTTGTCAGGTCAGGATCGAGGATTTTAATACTATTATTCATGATAATTTTTAAGATTAGGATAAATTTGCCCATATAAACTATTACTGGACGATGAATGACTTAAATGATATACGCAACAACAACACTACTTCCATTCTTGATTTTCGATACAATTGTTAATTATTGTGAAGTTGTTGATGATGTAAAATGTGTTGGATCCTCTGTTGTGTGTGTTGTTTTTAATTTAATTTGCACTTTTTTACCCTAGTATTAATATTTAATACTAATTAAATTTCGGGGGGGGAGTTGACCCCCTAAACTCCCCCTCATGGATACGGCCTTGATCATTTCTATAAAAGTGGAAACTAGAAATTAGCATTGTGAAATAATTGCTTGCCCTGCTCCCAGTTGTATTTCCTCTTCCTTTATTCCGGAAACCAAAAACCTCAAATCAAGTCATCGATTTATTACCACAGCCTTTCGCTTCCAAGTTATCAGAACATGTTTCGACATTCCACTATTTCTATAACTTTGATCGATCTTCTATAACAATGATCGATCCTCTATAACTTTCATCGATCCTCTATAACTTTGATCGATCCTCTATAACATTGATCGATCCTCTATAACTTTGATCGATCCTCTATAACTTTGATCGATCCTCTATAACTTTTATCGATCCTCTATAATTTTGATCGATCCTCTATAACTTTGATCGATCCTCTATAACTTTGCTACAATTTCAAAATATAAATACTTAATCCAGAATCCATTTACATACCACTTCAACGGAAACCAGTTAATCATAAAAACTGTCTTGATTAAAAAAAAAATTGTTTTGAAAGCATCCCAAGTTTTTTTTTTTTTAAATTACTACGGGGTGGGCCAAAAAAGACTGAAGGATTAAAAATAGTTATATCTTTTTTGTGTTTAATAATTATTTTTTTGTCTTTTGCAGGTTATTTACTGGTTTTTGGAGATAAATCATGGCTACATATGATGTGCAGAAACGCGTCAAAATCATTGAATTTTTTTATTCTTCTGGAAGGTCAATTATTACAACTCAACGAAATTATCGTCGTCATTTTAATGTCCGAACAGCACCCAGTGACAACATGATTAGGAACTTAGTCTCCCGTTTTGAGGAACATGGAAGAGTGTCAGATCTTCCAGGAAGAGGAAGAGGTCGATCTGTGCGCAATGAAGCAGTTGTGGAGGCTGTACGGCAGAGTGTAAACGAAGATCCATCTGTCTCTACTCGTCGTCGTTCTGCTCAATTGGGAATCTCCAGAATATCCCTGCAAAGAATTTTGAAGCGGGATCTTAAAATGTTTCCGTATAAAATTCAAATGGTACAGCAACTGCTTCCCCAAGATCATCAGGCACGCCTGCAATATGCTATGTCAGTCTTTTTTGGGCCACCCTGTATATATACACATTTGACAACCCAACCCACCTCGATACTATCGATACCACGTATATTGATGATAAATGTGTTTTATCCTTCAACAACACCAATCCATTTATAGCATACAGTACTCTTCAATCCCATATCACTGACATTTCAAAATGGCGTCAAAACTTGAGGATTAAATTAAGTTCCCACAAATTCCGTCAAACCTTTACCTTTACCCTCCGTCTTAAACCAATGACTTCCTGTAGAACAGGCCCGGTACGTAGGACTACACCTCGACAAACGCACAGCTCGCCATTTCAAGCTACTTCAACACTTACTAGACAAACGCCCTAAGCTCTCAATTAATTACGAAAGACTAATATACATGACAATCATTAGACCCATCTGGACTTACGGAATAGACCTTTGGGACTCCACCAAGCCATCCTTACAATCCAAAATCCTTCGTAAAATCCTCAATGCTCCTTACTTTGTAACGAACAAAGTAATCCATAATGACCATTTGTTACTGATTTGGCCAGAATGCGATATGAATCTTTTCATGACAAACTTTATTCCAACTCAAACCCACTAGTTTCAAACATAGCAACCTCTTCAATTCTTGATAGCCCTCCGAGGTGTCTGAAAAGAGGATGGCCTCATACTACCACTGGGTAGTTTCTCTACTTGCCTTTATTCATGCCATTCCTAACATTTACTTGTTGTATTATTATAATACAGTTGTAAATTACAATAAATAACTAAAAAATACTATATAATGCATAAACTTTCTTAAGAATGTAATCACTTAATAAAAATATATTTTCATTAACAAATGTACCTTATTGTAATATAGTGACTGAATAACTACATATTATTAAGATTACTCTTGGATAACTATTATATAATCATTTAGGTGAATCGTTTGCTTTTAAACGATTCCACTGACCTGACGAAGGCTTTTTCTTTCCACCCCTCTGCTTTTTAGGTACAGTGGCAGTCAAAAGTCTAGTTTCGTTCCTTTCGTTGATGATGTTGACGATGGGCCCGCTCCTCCCCGCAAATATTCCACTTCCAGTGCTTCCCTGCTCCAAAGAGTTAATTCCTGATGAAAGGAGGTTACTGTCCGTCATGTAGGCCCAACCGAACTGGATCTGAACCGCTTCAACAGAAATGAAAACCAATATTAATAATTTAGTTATGGATCAGTTTTGATATTTGTCTGTTTTACCGTCCGTTGACACCAGCGCTCAGGTGTCACTTTTCTTAACTAATCTCCTACTGTTATCGTAACTTTTTTTAAGTGTATTGTTATGATATCTAAGTGTATTTTTTGTTTAGTCGAAGGTGACTTTGGTTTTGTTAAATTTCAAGGTACTCTTCCAATCTAACGACGACCTACCCCAGCGCCCCAAGTGTCAGTTTCCTTAACTACCTGCTACTAACCTTAAACCGTAACCTTTCTTAGTCCTTTGTTATTGTTTGTGTCAAGTGGACGTTTATTTGTTTTCATGTTAATTATACAATATGAGTTGGAATTTAATGAAGATTTTTCGCGAGGTTATTGATCAAAAGTCAGCTGTGCTATTTCTACAGGAGCGGAACGTTATTCCCCGTAAAATGTCTTGTAGAAAGGGACATAATATGAAACTGCAACTGAATATTGTTCTTTTTAATGAACATTGTTTATAATTTTTGTAACATATTGTTCTTTTTAATTAATATTGTTTATAATTGTTGCTAGATATTGTTGTGTTTAATCAATATTGTTTATAAAAAATGTTTTATTATATCTTATTATTTATTTTCTATTTTAAATATTTCAATTTGAAACATAAATAATTATATTTAACTACAATGTGATGTTTTTTGGTTAATTGTTTTGATTGTTCTGTATATACGACACCGTTTTGATGTGATATTGTTATTTTTAATGAATTTTGTTTGTAATAAATGATATATTTTATCTTATTATTTATTCAGTAGTTTATATATTTTAAATTTAAAGAGAAATTGTGATATACAACTAAAATATGATTTTTTTTTTTATTGTTTTTATTTTTAGCTATTTTTCTTTTAAAGATGGATTGCCCGGGCAAATCGTTTCTCTTTAAAAGAAAAATAGCTAAAAGTAAAAACAATAAAAAAAAAAATCATATTTTAGTTGTATATCATCTCCTATTTCATTTCCTAAGAATCCTCTTGTATGATAATGAAAGAATACTATTTCAAATATAATTCAGCATAACCTGACAGGGTCCAAATAGTTCAGTGCCAGGTAAGTGCCAGAGGAGCGTGCTGGGGTAGGTCGTCGTTAGATTGGAAAAGTACCAATTTCAATATGACTTGGAATTTGAAGATTTTTCACACCGTCACAGATGAAAAATCAGCTCTCCTATTTTTTCAGGAGCGGAATGTCATTCCTAGGAAAATGTCTTGTGCAAACGGGCATAATATAAAACTTCAAGTGGGGACAGAAATTAGATGCTAAAGGATGCAACAAGAGCCTCGGTGTTGGAGTGAATACTTAGTTCAGGAGAAGTACTTTACCTTTGGATACTATAGTGCATTTCATATGTTGCTGGTCGGTGGAACTGACTTCCATAAAGTTCTGTCATGAACAGGTCAACATTTTACTGTCTCACTCTACAGTAATTGATTATTCCAATTATATGAGAGAAGTGTGTGTTTTAAATTAGAGAGAAGTTCATCAATCATTGGAGGTAGGACCGATTTTGCCTCAGCAGTGGATATTTGGAGGATATGTAGAGAATCAAAAGTGTGTTTCATAGTTAAAGTTCCTGGCAGGTACCTGACATTCTCGAAATAGTTGAGGTAAGTGATACCTGAGCGGTGATGTCAACAGATGGCAAAACAGACAAGTACCTCACTTTTATATATATATTTCTGGCTTTGGCATCTTTGTAAATACCAAGTAACAAAATATTATAGAAGTAAACAAAAATTATTGTTTGAAAGAGGATTAATAAGTGTTTACATTTATAAAAGTCAAAAGTCCAACAAACGTATGCAGTTTATTATTTGAAGGGTTATTTTAAAGAAAACATAGAATGCTGCATACCTTGCGGACAACCCGATAATAGATAATAGATACCGTATTTGGGTAAATTGCAATAAAATATAGTGAAATGTAATATCAATAAATAAAATACTTACACAAGCCGAGTTTCAGTTCTGAGTAAAACCAATTCGGATAAATAAAGTCCGTGATATTTTTTTCATAAACCAACATCAAAGGTGGTTCTTTGTGGAATATATCGGCACAGATGAACACTCCGAAGCGGACCCCGAAGTCTGTTTCAAATATGGCGATGTCAGGGACTTTGGTAGTGTTCACTTCCTCATAATACAAGTTGAATTTCCGATATCTGTCAACATATTATACATGAGAGAAGTGGTTTATTAGTATAATTAGTAAATATACCTAAAATTTATATTGTCACTTATCATAGTAATAATAATGGATTATAATATTCATTCATCTTATAGGCGTTCCGACAAGGGTTGCCTCAACTGGTTAGAGCAGAGTTCCATATCTCCCGATTCATCCAATCATCCTCCTGGAGTCCTCGACCAGCCATCTCCTCCTGGACCCCCTCCATCCACCTGCTCCCACCATTCCACCATCTCTTCACATGACCGTACCATCTTAGGCGGCGTGAATCGATCCTTTCATTTGTAGATATAACTACATCCATCCTCTGGTTTCTTACTTAATCCCGCCCAGTGATACGGAGACACCTCCTCCAGAAATCCATCTCAACCGCCTGCACCTTTGAGTACAGACGGGGCTCATAGTCCACGTTTCCGAGGAATATGTCAGGATGGTTTCCACTACGGCTGTGAAAATACAGCGTTTGTTTTCTTTAGATATTTCTGTATTCCAGAGGACCGGATGCAGCATTCTGGTAGCATTTCGGGATCGCTCCACCTTTCTTCTGACGTCATGCTCGGACGACCCGGTAGCATCCATACAAGAACCCACATATACGAATACATTTACTTTTTTTCAGGCCTCCCTGTATCTCTGTATCCCCGTCAACCAGAAGCAGACCAGTATTAGTACCTGCCATTGCCATATACTCGGTCTTTTCGAAGTTGATTATTATTGATTATAATAGAAACTAAAAATTAATTTTATTCTAGCAATAGGCAGCCTCTTTAGAATAAGAAATGTGTATTAGTACATAATAAAGCTATGACTGCTCGATGAAGAGTGCTACATTATTTACTATATTTACTAGCACTATGATAGATAGTGTCGCTTTACTTTTTATTTATCAACAAAGGATAATATTAATATAAGATAATATTAATAAGGTGAGAGAAAATATACTTGGAAATAACGACGCCTTTCCTATCGAAGACAACATTCGTATTGTATTTCAATTCCTCGCCAGTGCTTAAATCTTTTTCTAGAAGGCAGATCGAGACGTAGATTTCCCCATCTCTTGCCGCTTTTGACAACATTCTAATGACCTAAAAATTGTTTACAAAAGTATAATGAAACAATATCAAGAATACTGTTTCAAGTTTCCACGGCCACTATTTATACACAAAACTTTATTGGTTTCTGGTTTAGACAGTGTTGTTGAATTTTCCTTCACCAACCATTCTCGATCAAGCCTTGAAGAAGCTAGCAGTATGTCTGGCGAAACGTTGGCGAGGAAAAATTCAACAACATGGTCTAAACCAGAAACCAATAAAGTTTTGTATATAATATCAAAAATGTTCACTTTAAAAAGTCAATGAAAGTACTAAGAGTATTGTTTCCTAAGAAGGTTATTTCATTATTTAGTAGCAACACTTCTAAATTTAAAGTGGGATATAGATAGTCAGGGGGGGGGAGGGGGTGCAGTCAATGTAACACAAAATAAAACAAAATTATTTATTATGAGTGCCGATGTTTCGACCGATATAGCCAACATTATTTCCAATTTTCTCCAACACCCCCATTCCAACTCTTCTAACTTCTCTCCAAGACCTTTTTAAAGACCTTTCTCTCACCCGTTCTTCATTCCTAAAATTCCATAACGAGCTAGTTGTCACTAAAGAAGACAAAATGAATTCTCTGCTATCAGACATATCCACCTACAAACTGATACCCCGAGATCCCACCTCTGCCCTACAAAAACAATTCAACCACCACCTAAAAAACCTAGTAAATTCCAAACTAATTACCTACCCCGTTTACAGAAACTTCATAACCTACAATTCCTTAGCCCCCGCTTTTATGGCCTTTCCAAAACCCACAAACCCAACAATCCTCTCCGGCCCTTTACATCTAACATCCCCATCAACTAAACTTAGCAAATTTTCGCTTCCATCCTTACAAGTCCTCAGCCGTAACAACCAATATGATATCCAAAACTCCTTTCACCTACGTGATCTATCATCGTGACACCCCTCACCATACCAGATCATTATGTCCTCACCTCCTTCCATGTAGAAAGCTTATTCACCAACATTCCTTTACATAAAGTCCTCCTCATCACAAATAAAAACTGGTCACTCATAGAACCTCATACATCTCTCAACCGGTCCTCATACCTCCAATCCTTAAAACTCTGCTGTGAATCTGGGGCTACCTCACTTTCCATGGACAGTTCTTTAACCAATTTTCAGGACTGGCCATCCTCTTGCTCCTGACATTTCCAATATTGTCCTAAATGACCTCCTAAACTCTATCCTTCCCCAGTTCCGTGACAAAATCAAAAAAATATGTGGACGACCTTCTCCTTATCCTAAATCCCACCATCATTCCTGAACTATTTTCCTCCAACTCATCCCCGCCTCCATTTCACCGTTGCATACGAATCTAATAAATCCCTACCTTTCCTTAACCTTCGTATCATTAGAAACCCTGACCAAACCTTATCCACCGACTGGTATACCAAATCTACCTACTCTGGCAGACTCCTTAACTATCACTCCCAACACCTCCACCACAAAAAAATTAACGCAGCCAAAAATATCATCCACCGTGGCCTATCCCTTTCTGAACCCCGCTTCCACAAAACCAATGCCTACCGTATAAAAGACATGCTGTTAAAAAACAACTTTCCTCCCTATATTGTTAACTAACTCTTTCATTCACCATCTATCCCTATATATAGATCCCTCCTATATTTACCCTCCCTCTCTAACAACATTCAAAAATCCCTACGTTCCACTATCCCCAACCTACGCATAGCCTGCAAATCCCATAATAAACTCTCCAATATTTATACCCGATTCAAAAATCCTATTCCCCTTAAAGATCGCTCAAATGTCGTATACCGTATCCCCTGTTCCACTCCCAATTGTAACTCTTCCTATATAGGTGAAACTAAAAACTTGCTCAAAAAGCGAATTACCCAACATAAATACAACATATTTTCCTGTAACCAGTCCGTCTATAAACTTTCCGAACATGCCCTGACCTTGAACCATAATTTTGACTTTGATAATACTTCAATCCTTGTCTCAGTTCCCACCTGTGATAAACGCATCCTCTCTGAAACCATCCACATTAATTTAGATCCCTCTGCAATCAATGTTAAGACCGACTCACATCACCTGCCCTCAACCTACTCCCAAATATTTAATTTACTTAAAAAACGTTAAATTATTTTACTCCGTTACTGCACCCTACTATCATTTTGTTATATCTATCAATATAACCCTCTCCATTTTAATGGCACATTCTGACACCTTGAAGTATTTTAATATTTCAAATTCTCATTTTTAAATATACCTGTTTCATTTTTAAATTCACTTCTTTTTTTAATTTTAAATTATTTTTTAATATTTTAATTTATGGTAATATTTAATTTCATTCCCACTCAAACCCTCTAGTATCAAACCTAGCTTCCTCTTCAATTCCCGATAATCCTCCGAGGCGTCTGAAAAGAAGATGGCCACGTGACCTTCTTATTTGAACTTTGATTTGAGTACTACCCGTGGGCAGTTTCTCTACTTGTCATTCTCATTTCATTATGTAACACGCATTCTATTTAATTGTTGTATAATTGTAATACAGTTGTAAATATCAATAAATAAATTAAAAACAAAATGGTAATATTTAACTTTAATTTTTCACTTTTTCACTTTAATTTTTGAAATTCAGTTATTTAACTGTAAATTCATTTTAATTTTTCAATCTTGAATTTATTGTAATATTTAACTGTAATTTTTTTCTACATTATTTATATGTCATTATGTCACCTATTTTTTCACGCCCCCCCTTTTTTTCCCATTTCCTCCCACTTCAGTTATACTTTTTGCTGTTAGAATTTTTTGTTAGCTAACCATACCGGGTCTCATGTTGGCTCCAGCTTCTACTTCTGCCAGGTTCGTACACATTTTTAATTTTTATATCTCGCTTTCATCCTTATCTGTCCCCATCATTCATTTCCAATTCTATCTTCATCTCAAGGCATCCATCATCAGTTATAACAAACATCACGGTTCTTTCATTTATCTTTTTATACAACCCAGAACTATATATTTTTTCTCTCTATACATTTCTTCTATAGTCATTCTCTAGCATCATATCTTGTATAAATATAAATTCAATATATTCTTATCATTATATACATTTATATAACAGCCCTTACTTATAACAATAAACTTCAATGAAATATCAATTACATCTATATTATCTATATTCCACATTACTACTTATATTATAATCACCATTTTAGATGTATACTTATTCTTTACGTACATTTTGTATCAATTGTTCATCCGCTTTTTTATCATTTCTTGGCATTACCACCTTTCAGTAGTCTTATTCTGTAATCTTTTATTCATACATTTTTTATAAGTTTTGGTCAACTGTTTTGATTTTTAAATATTTTTATTTTAAAGAGAAAAGATATGCCCCCGGCCTATCTTATATTATCCGGTGGCTCAAATGGTTAGAGCGCTGTCACTGAGAGACAGAGGATCCGGGTTCGAATCCTGGCCGGGGGGCATATCTTTTCTCTTTAAAATAAAAAAATTGTATTCATATATTTCCTTGATATTATATCCATAACTTTTTCTTTACTTTTCAATATCTGATGTTATTATATTCTTTCTCGGTATTGCAATGTTTTTAAAGTTATTTTTGTTTGTTTTCTCTCCCATAGCCCTGAAGATGGCCTACAACGTAGATCGAAACGTCGGCAATAATAATAAATAAGTTTGTCTTATTTTGTGTTACATTGACTGCACCCCCCCCACCCTCCTCCCCCCAATATCTATATCCCACATTAGGTCTTCCAGTCAACTATTTTCTCAATATTCTAAATTTAAAGTTTGTTTTATAAACTTTTTTATTATTTGCTAGAAGAAGCATTGGGGATTAATGTGTAATATAATAAGGAACAGTAATAATAAATTAGTTTACGACAGTTCTCTCTTATTGTTGGATTGACACTGTGATAAATCAGCAGTGGCTTCGGTCTAACTTGTAAGCCATCATGGCTAATAGAAACAAAATATTAATCATGGATGTAGATCTATAATATTAAAATATATGAATGTTACAACCATAAAAATTATAAAAATTGAAATAATTCGAAAAGTGTGAAAGAATTGATATATGAAAGATCTAATTGAATAATAGAAATACATAATATTTAATTGTATTTTAAACTAATCTAAAGAATACATTTTAATACTTAAAGGGTGTAGT
Organism: Arma custos; assembly: GCA_037127475.1. Lineage (NCBI taxonomy): Eukaryota > Metazoa > Arthropoda > Insecta > Hemiptera > Pentatomidae > Arma > Arma custos. Next base: position 231,553,208 of record CM073759.1, read on the forward strand.
TTTGGGTTGTCTGCTGGCACTGGCTCATTCTTACCGAAAGGAACTTCCAAAAATAATGTTTCATCTTCGTAACTTAAACCATATTCTGGAAATACGATGATATCTACCTAGAAAAAGTAACACAATGAAATATGACAATGAAATATCACATATTAAGCTTGTGTGGCTGTGCGTTATTCTGATTTTTATTCACTTGGATGTTGTTGAATGCAAATTTTTATAATATAAATTAATAAAATCATGTTACCAATACTAAATACCAAAAATTATATTTAAACAATGTACATGAGCGCCAATTGGCTTTCAGAATAAAAGAGAAAAAAATAAAAGTAAAAATCTTTCCAGAAATCTTCAGAAAATTGTATTATATATCTGCTTTGTAGTGTTATAACATATCTTGCATTACTAAATGAGACTTTGTGGTTTAGCTTAAACACAAAGTATATGTTAATACTCTTTTTTTTTTTCATACTACACATAATTTCACATAATGATCATACTTCCACAGATTTCACATAACCGATGACAGTACTTGCTCAATAGACAAAGAAGAACAGACATTTAAACACATAATATTTGACGGAAAAGGTCAAAATTAATTATCTCCACATTATTAAGAGGGAAAGTTTGGCCAGTTGCTGAACATGACCTTTACAATACATTTCAACCCGAATTCACTAAATTTATTTATAGTATCGATTTTGAAAAGTTGACATCCATTTAAGAATAATCATGCAATGTAAAACATATATAATTATTTTAATTTAATTAATTTGTTCATTTGTAACATCATGTAGATAATAATGTCTTTTGTAGATATGTTAGAATTATCAAATTGTGGTTAATTATTGAAAAATGAATTTAAAAGGCACATAGTATACTGAAGTATGGAATGTGTTAGTAAATAAACGGTCCTTTCAAAGGGTTACTTTGAAAGGAAAAAAATAAAAATCTATAAACCAATAACAATGATATATGAATAGTGATTAAATCTTGTTGCTGCTGATACTATTCCTGACGGAACCCCTAATCACTCTGTTTTATTTCAAAATTACCCTATAAATATTATTGTTCAATTGTTATCAATAAGTTTTTTATTTATTTAATCATTATTAAATGTAAATTTGCTAAAAATTCTACTTTTCACTCAAGACCATGAACAAGTCAATAACAAGACCATGAAAATAAAAGAGAAACATAGAAAGGTCCCAAGAATATTGTTGCACATTTATTGACTGTAATATGTGATATATATGTATATATATATATATATATATATATATATATATATATATATATATATATATATATATATACAATAATTGATAAAATTTTGTCACAATATACTATATCCTGAAACATGCTATATTTATGATAAGAAAGTTCGCCAAGGTTCTAAGAGGTAGGGCTACTGTCGCATCATCGACATACTTGACTCTTCCTCGGCTAGATCGGGCCACAATCGCCCCTTTAGAGGCATAATTACTTTTGTTTATTTTAGGTAATTTTTGGCCACAAAATTGTTTTAAAGTAATTTAGGATAAAACAATAAATCCGCTTATTGAAGGAGATTTGGAAGGGGTGGTTCTATAAAGAATTCCTTCAATTATTAGCATATATTTATATCCATGCTGTATTATTTTAAAAGGAATGATGAAAATTCTAGCGGAGCGGCTCAGTGGTTGAGCACTGAGTAACCATGCCGGAAATCCTGGTTCAAATCCCGCTTCAGGCAGTTACTTTTATTTAGTCTGTTTGCAGCCGGAGATAGATCATATGGGATCTAGGACCTGCCTGGGGCTCATTCAGCCTCTATAAAATATCATAAAAATAGGGTACCGAAATTAAGGGGGAAAATCTGGCGGATGAGCGTGACCTTGGACAAGCCACCTCCTTGCAGAACTGTTGTCCATGAAACAGTACAGTCTCTACCATGTACTGAACCCCAGACTCGTTCACGGGTCTTTGTGGTTACAGGATGAAAATTCTGAGAATTGAAAAAATACATAAATTTATTTTCCGAAAATACAGTTTATAAGTGGTCAGCCTAATATAATAACACCGAAATGGTATGTTTAATAAATAGGGATCTTGGTAGCCAGTATACAGGGCGCTGAGTTGCTATCAGATATTGGTGTGGCAGTTACATTAATTAACGGATGGAGACTGGACGAAAAACCCGGCGGTTGAGTGTGACCTCGACCAATTCCCCCCCTCACAACTGTTGTCTAAGAAACAACACAGTCTCTATGCACTGTACTTGATGGGTTGTAGTGGTATGGTTTTTTTGTGTGTGTTAAATAAATTCCTTGATTGGATTCGTGAAAAAAATAAGTGAAAGAATGTTTTTGTTTTTACTCGTTGGATGATTTTTGATTGAAACCCTTCCAGCTACAAACTAGAATTGATACCTTTTTAATTAGGATTAAGCTATTTTTCATATATGATAGATAACTAGAATAATGATAATGATGGAGAATCGATAGTTTTTTTTTAGGTTTCTAGATGAAAATATTCTTTAAAGTAATCTTTCAAACAATATATTGAATATGAAGATTTGAAAGATACTTGTTGAGCTGCTTTCTGGATCAGGCGAACGTATTCTAGGGCATTCCTGGTCATTGTGTCATTGGCATCCCTTCCTTGGTGGGGGCAGAACTCCACCACCGCCGCCCTGTAGGAGTCTTCATTTGGCTCTGTCTGTAACAGAATTAATAAAGGTATCTATAATATATTCTTTAATTAGGAGAACAAAAAACCTATTTCCAGTAAAAAAATTTGTATTCTTTATTTTCGAGAAACGTTTCGGCCAAGGCCATCCTCAATCTTCTACTTTAATTGTTTCATTTTTTTTTTTTTATACTTATTATATGGTTAACAATTTGACCATAAGTCATTCATCTGTAAAAACATGCATAAATTCTGTAATTATAACAATATAAATAATTCAATAAATAAAACTCTATATAAAATATTTCTATTTTCCAACAAATAACCAAAATAAAGCATAGATACCTCATATAAGTTGTTTAATTCCATTTAAACTTTTTTTTCAAATTCAGAGGGAACCATGTCCTCTATAGTCATTTAATAATAAGTCACCTTTGATCTTAGTATATTATGATCTTTCATATTATTTTTGAAATTATTTGAATAAATTAATATTAATATTATATCTAAACAACTCTCAATTTAAATAAATGAATAAATAAAAACAAACAATCAGATTGATAATTATTCTGACATTATGTTATATTTCAATTATTTTAATAAATTAAATTACTATGGCTGGTTCAGGTGAAGTTTAGAAGGCAATTACTGAGAAGATTATTGTGACAGTTATGTTTTGAGCAGATAAAACCTATATATTATTTCTTTTTCAATTTTAGAATTAAAGTAGAAGATTGAGAATGGCCTTGGCCGAAACGTTTCTCGAAAATAAAGAATACAAATTTTTTTACTGGAAATAGGTTTTTTGTTCTCCTAATTAAAGAATACATTATATGATTGAGTCCATTTAAAATTTATAAAAAATAAAGGTATCTATTTAAAATTGAAAGTATTAAATTATGTATTTATCCTTCCTCATTATTATCATATATTGTTATTATTATTATTATTATAATTCCATGGAAATAATTCAACGAAACCTTAAATTTAGAAAAATATCTATCTTAGAAGAAAAAGAAAATGAATCAAACTAGTGTCGAGTATTTTATCCGCGATATCGCTGCCAAATCGGCCAAAATTAGGGAGCGATACGTAACGCTTCAAGGCCGAGGCATGCTTGATAATATAGCTTTATTTTGCCTTTTCAAGTATTTCCAAATTGTATTTCGATAAATTTAGGTTGCCATAGAAACAAAATTTTAGTACTTGTGTCCGTCTATCAATTAAGGATAAAGGATGGAACATAAAGTGCAAAAATAAGCGCTTCCGACACATTTTACTTTGTAATTTTCATGAAGGCAAGAAAACGGCTGAGGTGCACAAAGAGTTATGTGAATCTTATGGCGATGGTTGTTCAACAGGACGCACCTGCCAGTGTTTGTTTAAAATATTTCCTCCTTGAGGTTATAATTGGAAGATACGTTTTGGTCGACCATCTGAAGCAAATATAAATTCTCAAATAATAAGAAAATATTTCTTGAAAGTCACAAATCGACCAAAAATGTAGGTCTTCATCGCGGCAGGATATCGAAATTAAAACAAACCAAACATCCTTTGGCAGGTACTTAACCAAGTGTCAGTCGCAATGTTGGTTTCTGATTAACCTCCATGTGTCGGGCCATTATCTTCTCAATGCAATTTATAATATAATTGTTATAATTAATTAATATCTAATAACGGGGGTGCATTGGATGAAATAAATAAGCTTAGCTAATTGTGATTCCAATAGCCTCTTAGGAAGAAGACGAATTCAAAGTTAGGCCGAAACCTAGTCAGTTGATAAGTTATAACTTGTTTAATTTCACTGAACCCAGCCTCTAACAATTTCTATACATTTATTATACATACGGTCAAACATTTCCGCACCAATAATCATTCCATGAATAGAGTCAAAAGGTTACATGATATATGATCTATGTTACAGAACATAAATGATACGTTATATTATGTTTCTTGATGAAATGATTACCAGAATATGCACATTTCAATAATTACACTATTTTTCCATAATCAAAATAAATGAAACTTTTATTTTCCAGAATATTTAAAATCAAACGAATAAAACGTTAAAACCTGTTATGTCTTAACTCGAGACGACTGCCAGCGGAACTGATACCATATTTTAAAATTAGTAGGAAGTTTTATTTTAACGATTTATTTATAGCTAATAAGTTGAATGGGTTACCTTATAAGCGAATGTCGGGCTTATCAGCGAGAGGAACAGGAACCTGCACAGGTGGCGGTGCATGGCCTCTTCCAGCAAAATGTTCAAGCTCAAATTAATTCTGATTTTGCTCAGAGCAAAATGAATTGTGACGCTGTTGACGACTAAATCTGCTCCAATTGTGTGTAATCGTTAATCGGTTACATAATTTCAGATAATACATCTTCGATTAATTCATAAACTATAAATACTATATCAAATTTTAATAATTAATCAGTAAAAAAAAACAACCTAAATATCAGGACCTTGAAAAAGATAAATGTAACAGAGAGATATTGATATTTGTAACTTTTTATTACAAAACACACACACATATATATATATATATATATATATATATATATATATATATATATATATATATATATATACTAGTTTTTGCCCGCGGCTTCGCTCGCATAGAATTTGGACTACCGAATGAAGTTTCTTGACAGTGCTTTTTAACAATAATTTAAAATAATAAATAATTTAATTATTTAAATGATTTAATTTTTTTCACTATAGGTTACTCGTATAAAATTTTAGATGTCTAACTTCAAAACTGACGGATTCCATACAACCTTTGAAACCTTATTATAATAAGGGTGGAATTATCCAAACTTCTTTCTTAAATCATACAAAGGACCTATCTGCAAATTTCAAGATGCTAAATTCCTGATTTGCCTTTAATTATGTACTATAATGGATTCTCCACAGTACCTCTAAAACTGTCGGAGGGGCATGTGTACCCGTCCCCCCCTAAATCCGCGCTTGCTATAGCCTATGTGTTATTCTGATGTATAAACTATATCACTGCAAAGTTTCATCCAAATCCGTCCAGTAGTTTTTGCGTGAAAGAGAGACAAACATACAAACATTCACATATATAATATTAGTAAGATTAGTAGGATATCAAAACAAATAGTTTCACTCATGTTCTTTCTGTTATTTAACAACTATTATTATGTGATTTACCTTTATTTATGTACCATAATGGATTCTCCACAGTACCTAAAATACTTTCGGGGGAGGGGGGAGCACGTGCCCCCTTGCACCTTCCCATAAATCCGCGCTTGCTATAGCCTATATGTTATTCTGATGTATAACCTATATCACTGTAAAATTTCATCCAAATCCGTCCAGTAGTTTTTGCGTGAAAGAGAGACAAACATACAAACATTCACATTTATAATATTAGTAAGATATATATATATATATATATATATATATATATATATATATATATATATATATATATCTACATGTATACAAATATAAAACAAAGAGGAAACTTTTTATTTAGTTTGTATATTATTATTCCTTACAAACATACAAAAATATAACAAATACTTAAAAATGACTTTTTTGGAGGCAACAGATATACTTTGCGACAATTTCATGCCAGTTTTTAAGGTATCAAGACTTACTTTGTTTATTATTTTTAAGTTTTTGAGTAAAAATAAAACTTTTCTGCTTAATTTGCTGATACAAGGCCGAATACATCATAATGCAGGTTCGCTGTTGCCGGTGACAGATGGCGGCTATAAATTCCTACAAATGGAATAAATGGCCAATACACCAGAAGAAATTGATCAGCGTTGTGCAAATAACAGTTCAGAGAGGAGTTCTATTGTAGAACAATTACAAACTTAGTTTCATCAACAAATTCAATTGATTTCATTGTTTAAAACAAAACTGGATCTTATGCCATCTGGTAATCATAAAATTGTAATAAGAGCTGAGAAGAGTTCTGTAGGAAAACATGCGAGATGTTTCAATGCACCAACAATCGATGAAGTTGCCATTCAAATGGTTGGAGAAAATTTGGAAGCCTTTTGTTTTAGTGTAATAGGGCAGAACAAGGTCACAACGGGACAGCTAGTTTGTTATAAAAATATATTATCATCTTCAAGTACCTTTAAATACTTACTTTATACCGAACAGGAAATAAAAAATCGGCCATAAAAATTATTATAAATGAGCATTCCATAAACTACACAATTATTATTATGATCATCTATTTTGTCACGCATTTGCGGGTTCAAAACAGAGGTGGGGGAAAAGTCCAACCGCCTCCAGTTATCATTTTTTGCTTTTATATTTGCCTTCTTTAAACGTTGGGAAATTTTCTGAGGATCCTGGCCGTGCCTAGGAGAACTGCCTGCTGAGCCTCCTTCAAACCTCGGCCGGAAGTCCCAAACTCTCAATTCCTTCCACCGTGGATTTAGGAACCAATCCATTGTTGGAAATTATAATAGGTGTTACCACCACTTTCCATTCGGTAGAGCTCTTTCATTTCAGTTCCTAGTTCCTGATATTTGCCAAGTTTCTCTCCCACAGGAGAACTGACTTTACATCTTTATAACGAGGATGTTTGCTTATGACGCACAGTATGGCCTGTTATAATGGATTCCCCCCAATATAGCTCGAGGGTATCTTTTATTATCATTATGCTGGCGCTACAACCCTCAAGCGAGTCCTGGCCTCCTCTAACCAATCGCCATGCTCTTCTATCGCTAGCTACTGTTACCCAGCTGTCCACTTCCGCCTTGCCCTTTTGGCATCGCTAGCTACGCAATCCATCCATCTTAGTCTTGGCCTACCAATCGCGTGACGTCCCAAAACTACAGAATTAATATTTAATTAATTAAGCCTTACACGATTCTGATTATTTGCATTTATAGTAAAGAGTTATTTCGATTGGATAAGAAAATTCTTAGAAAGTTATATTGACCCAACAGATCATCAGCAATAAACATTTGCAAGCCCTTTCAGCATTTATAAAGAGTTATGAGCATTTAAATAAATAATAAATTAAATAGAAAACAAAATTAAGGTTAACATATTTCGGTCATATTATTACTCTGAATGGTAATAGACTGACTAAAAAAAATTTGGTACTTGTGTGTTAACGCAGTCACCGTTATTTTTGCCTACTTGTTCGCATGCGCGAGCAGTTATATTTTGTAACAGCTATCTTGCATAACGTTTTAAAAGTTATTTATTGGGGTTAGGGATGGTTTGTGTTAGAAATATAATGTATAATATAATCATCTGTTAGAAAGATCACTGTTACAAAATATAACTGCTCACGCATGCGAACGAGTAGGCAAAAATAACGGTGACTGCGTTAATACACAAGTACCAAAAATTTAATTTAATTTGATAAATAGTAGGAAGTAGAGTAGAAATTTAACATCGTTCTGTGCTTGAGACAATATTTTGATATTATCAGTTCAAATAATGTCATCAAACTTCATTTCATTACTTCAATTTATTAAAAACTTAAGTGAGGTTAGTGAATAATAAAAACTATAGACATAAAAATAATCTAGTGACCGGCTGCTATAGGTAGCAATGTGGCCTCAATGCCATAGTAATAGGTAGGAACATAGGCGTAACGAGGGGGGTTATTGGGGATGTAACCCCACTCCCCGTTGTTTAGAAGAAATTAAAAAAAAATTGTAATAAACAATTTAAAAAAAATATATAAAACGTTCAAGGATTTTACTTTTTCAAAGTTATTATTGTGGAATTACAGAAGAAAGGGCCAATAATGCCAAAAACACAACAAAGGAAGTGCAAACACAGTTATTTTAGTGAATAAAAGGTACACTAAAATGACAAACCAAAACGTAATACTTTTTATTTACAATTAATTATATTATTATAGCGGCAGTAGTGGCATCTAGCGGCAACAATAAGATCGCAAATGTGAGAAGAACAGTTTAGACAATTCTTTAGAATCTAGAAGTAAAGTCTGGATGGGTCTAGATAAGTAATAATAGGAATAAATAGGGTTACTTATATTCTAAAAGCTACTTCTTGATTGCCCTTCCAAAAATAACATTTATAACTTCCAAAATAACTTTTATAAAAAATTATAATTGATTTATTTAATTTGAAGCTACATGATTATAGTATAATATAAATTATACCTATATTACGAGGCATCTTTTTTGAAGGGAGTAATATGTTGGAGTGGTTGACTGGTGGGGGTTAATCCCCCCATGAGTCAATTCTAGTTACGCCAATGGGCAGGAATAATACAATAATAGCAAGATCAAGGTCAAGGCTTGATTGTTTACCTTCTTTGGTCTTCAATCAAATCCCAGTTGCGTGAACTTTTTTTTCCCCCTCCTTAAAGTTTAATTAAATAAAATATGTTCATTATAATTAATATAATTGCAGTTAACAGCAATAATTTAATTTTTGTTTGTTTAATTAATTATTAATAGGATGATGAGTGTGGACAATTCGGGAAGTGATTTGTCTGATGAAGAGTCTCCATTCTCCGAAATTACTAAAACCGATTCTCAATATTTAAAAAGACGATCGCTTCAGAAACGACAAAGAAAGAAAGCCCCTGGCTCAGTGGGAAACTCGCTCACTGGCCAAACAAAACAAAGCGGCTGTTCTAAAAACAACAGCCACGCAGAATATTATAACATCTGAACCCCCCCCCCCCTGAAAAGATGGCCTTCTTAGTTGAAATTGTGATTTCAGTAATACTGACTGGCTTACCTAAGGCTGCAAAGTACCCGGCAACGATGACCATCTATAAAGGCGTGGTCTTGGATATCTTGAGGTATGCATCCCCGGCGTGGAGCCGCAACCTCACGCAGCTGCAGAAGAGGAGACTGGCGACCATCCAGAGATTGGCTCGGCTGCGAGTCACGAAGACTTATCGAACGGTGTCGCATGAGGCGGTGCAGGAGCGATGCCCCTGGACCTCGTCCTGAAGGAGGACGCCGTGAAGTACGAGGAGAAGAGGCAGAGGCTAGGGACGCTGCCGGAGGGACTCCGTCAGAGGATTGGCGAGACTCCGAACATGTGAAAGAAGATAGTGAGGGAGGATTCGATAGAAGGGTGGAACAGACGGTGGGTGACGAGTCAGAAGGGCTCTACGTTGAGAAAGTTCTTCGACACCGTCCAGTCGAGATTGGTATCGACATGGGTCCTCCCGGACTACCTGCTCTCGCAGATGCTGACGGGACACGATGGGTTCCGGGGAAAGCTGAGCGAGCATAGAAGAGAAATCGACCCCCGGTGCCCCACCTGTGGAGACCCTGAGACGGCAGACACGTGATGCTCTCCTGCACCGCGATGGAAAGATACCGTGCCAGGTCGTCGAGAAAGACCGGGATCTTCGTCCTCGCCGAAGAACACATGGAGGAGCACAATTACGCTTATTTCAGGGATTTTGTGTACGGGTGGAAGGAGGTGGTCGGGCCTGCGCACTTCACCATCAGCAGGGTCCGGCCATCCGGCAAGCCACCAGACGACGGGTCAACCCAGGAGGAGAGAGAGGAAGGCAGGAGGGATGCAGACTGGTTGGACGGCACCCGGACGGATGCAGACCGACCAGGAGGCTTAAAAGGTGTTGTCCCATCATTAAGGTGCACATCCGTGCACCGGGCAGCACCACAGAATAATTTTATTTTCTAAAATTATTTTCCCCCTAAGTTTACAATACCTCCCAAAGTCTTTTATAATAAGAGAATTTTAATAAAGATTGTTTTTGGCAGTGGTGGGCTTGCGTAAACCCAACGTATCAACCCGCCACTGCCGAACCCCATATGCCAGCAATGGCAGGAAGGAGAAAAAATTGTTAACTTACTTAGGTACTTCTTTATATTAAATTGAAAGCTATAATGTTGTATGTTTTGATGCTAAAACTAAATGTTTTGTTTTCAATGCAAAACTTGTGTTGTTTTTTTTTCAAATTTTGTGCAATGGGGAAGTGGTACACAAAAGGTTTGGATCCACTGTCTTCGATGTTCTGAACGAAAAATACATGACTTGTAAAGAGTCATTTAATTTACAAATAAATTCAGTAAATCATTTTACAAAGTGAAGTACCGAACAATCTGAGGCAACGAAATCTGAGAACAGTAACAACAGAAAATTAAGGAATAATAAAATTGATGATAATATGGCTGACCAAAATATGTCATTATCATCTTGACAATTGTTCAATTGTTAGCAAAATATTTTTATTTTAACAAAATAGTTGAGTCCAAAAAATTCAAAATGTTTGAGGATATAAAATAAAAGACACCACAATATCTAGGGATTAATTTTTCTCACTAATGTTATGTTCCTCAAAAACAGCAGTTTGTTAGAAGAATCCAATCGCATCTAACGATTCATCTTTCACAATGTGCGAGCAAATCTTTTTACTTGACAAGGATTTCTAGATCAAATTGAAATCGTAAGCAACGAGATCGCAGATTATGCAACTCAGGATTATCAGGGATATATATATATATATATATATATATATATATATATATATATATATATATATATATATATATATATATATTAAGACAGTTGTTTAGCAGTGGTTCTAACTGAAAAGTTTTTGACCAGTGGTCTGCTGTGTCGATGTCAGAATGGCTGGGGCATAACCCACCATCTAGCTCCCCCTCTTTGAGAGATCTAACCACACCACTACGTCATGTGACCAGGCAGTGCATGCACTCTACGAGACATCCCCGTAGTACCATTTTGGTATAAATACCTTAAGGCAGGAATGGTCACCCGCCCGAGACTGGGAGTTTAGAACTCGCTCAATCCCTACGGCTTTACTGACCGAATTGGTCCATGAGAGGATGCTCACAGAAGAATTCGGTAGTGGGACGACAGGACTAAGGTCCGATAACCGTCCCCATAGCGTTAGGGATACTGGAAAAATATCGATGTCGTAAAATAAATGTGTCGATAGCCTTTATCCGCCAAAGAAAATTAAATGATAAATCTACTATATAGAAATTAAAACGTGAGTATCGGAAACCCTTAAAGTGATATCGAAGACTCAAATTAAATCTAAAACGCGCTATAAGCTGCCTAATTAGCTATACGTGACACTGCTTGGAACATTGGGAGTACCTAAGGCAAGTGGCATCCAGTAGGTAGCTTGAATGTCTCTTGGCGTCGGTGCTAAAAGAGTCAGGGCGGCAGTCGTAGGCAAGAAGCGGGCAAATAAACATGCAGGCTGTCATACTATATACAGCGAACGGGTTTCCTTTTGTAAGTATATATATTTTATATATATATTTTATTTTTTTATTTATTTGTTCCCCCCATGGAGGGACCGTTTATTAATATTAGGACATGCTCCATACTTAAGTAAGCATATTACATGTGATTTTAATAATTACAGATCAGTTTAGTATTATAATTACATAATACATTTTAGTATAATTTAGCAATACAAGAAATTAAAAATTGTCAGTTTGACTAAATTGATAATTTACACGTGAGAATAAAATTAAAATTAAATTTGTAATCCTAAATTGTATAATGAAAAAAATTAATAAATAAAATAAATTTAATAAATATACAAAAACAAAAATGAAAGGTTTTATAATATAAATCATGTAACTAAAAAACATCAATTCATAAGTTATACATTCAACATTTACTAGACAAACGCTCTAAGCTCCCAATTAATTACAAAAGACTCATTTACATGACAGTTATCAGACCTATTTGGACATACGGAGTTGAGCTTTGGGGCTCTACTAAACCATCCAATTCATCTCCTATCCAATCCTTGCAATCCAAAATCCTTCGTAAAATCCTCAATGCTCCTTATTATGTCACAAACAAACTCATCCATCATGATCTTAATATCCCATATGTTACTGATTTGGCCCAAACTAGATACCCATCCCTCCATGACAAGCTCCATACACACTTGAATCCGCTAGTTTCTCAACTTGCTTCCCATACTATTCCTGATAACCCTCCGAGGCCTCTGAAAAGAAGATGGCCTCGAGACCATCTACTATAGAACTTTTTGGAGTGCTACCGATGGGTAGTTTCTCCACAAGTGCTTTTCAAGTCGTATTGTACATATAGCAGATTTACTTATTGTAATATTATTACAGTTGTAAATATCAATAAATTAAATTAAAAAAAAAAAAAAGAATAAGTTATACATTACGATTAGCGATAGTACTTAATAAAAATGTATACAGATATATTTATACTCATAACAGTTGCAATTAAAAATGAAAAACTATGTATCTGGTGAATTGCCCTTCTTATGTCCTAGAGCTGATCAAAATTTATGTCTTTTATAAATGATAATCAGTCAGTTTTAAATTTAGAAAAAATTAAATGTTCTGTCTCAGGCCAAGTCCCTCGTTTGAGTATTATGCTTTTTATCAATTTAATTCTTTGTCGGTCGTATCGTGAACAGTCATATAGTATGTGTCTGAAAGTGTGGGTCTGTCCATCTTCATCACATGCGCCTGTTCTTATAATGTTAAATCTTTTCAAATACTGTTTTGTGTTTCCATGTTCAGTTAAAAATTGTGTTAATTTGAAGTCTGAACTGTGTAATTGTTGGTAATTATCGAGTGTTATGCGAGGAATGTATCTGTGTAGGCTGGGTGATTTTGTCGATGAAGTCCATGTAGTGTTCCATTTTTTAATTGTTTCTCCTGTCAGCTGTTTCTTGAGGTAAGATATTGGGAACTTACTGTAAGAGGGCAAGAGCTCGCTGTTGGCTGCCTCTTTGGCTAAACGGTCTGCTCTTTCGTTGTCCTCATCCCTACATCTGCTTTAACCCATTCTATCATTATGTTTATATACGGTCACCTGTGGTCTAGTGGTTAGCTTAACAAACTACTAAACCCATGATCGCGGGTTCGTAGCGTAAATATAATTTTATTCATTTATATGAAAAAGGGTCTTTATTCAATAACTAACTCCTAGTCAGTCAACTTTTGGAGAAAAAAGGGACATGTCTCTTATTCATTAACGATACATAATTATTATAATAATAATAATTATACTATTCACGTCAAATGATCTGACTTTTCCCTGAAATCATTGCTTGGGCAGTAAAGCCGATATGGTTACGATATGAAAGATATATTTAAGGGCTGAAAACTTGTGATGTTACTATCAAGTCAGCCATCTTGAGGTTTTCATTTGAATTGCGTAAATATGGAACTAAAAGATTGATATAACTTGAAAAATGAAGAAAAAGAGAGTTTTTAAATTCGATGGAAGCAAATGGTTGGAGTCCAACATTTGTAATAAATTTAATAGCAGTGAATAAATGTTCATTAATAGCTTCCAGCAACGTTTTAACGACATTTCCATTGTTAATACTTACTTTTAGCGACATTAATGTTTTCGCATTAAATTTTTAAATAAAATTGCTTAAACGCGAATAATAATGACAGAATAAAATATAGATGGAACGAATAACTAAAAACTCACTGAGGTAGAAATTAACATTTGCTATTTAAAGGCTTTATTACTAACATGTAAAGAAAAATTAGTTTACTAATAAAACACGATTGAGAAACAAATTCACAATTAAAATTAAAAATGGCTATACCGATCGTACTTGAATGGAACTTTTAACCATTTTTTAAATTTTTATTGATTCTTGGTTGGAAAAAATATACGATATATAACGCGCGTTCCTCGCTTGTTTTTATGATACGAAAATGTTTTTAAAACTTTTGTAGAAAATGTTTGTGACTTTTGTACAGCTTCCTTGTTTCATCTGTTGTAGGTTTTTAAGAGAATGCAAAAAAACAAAGGAGTTAGATAAACTTAATGGACGTAGATATGTTTATATAAATACATATTTATAATATTAACTTTTCATTTTTATTCTTTGTTTTCTTTCTTATTGAGACATCTCCTCTACCTTAAGGTGGACAGATTTTACATAAGGAGCACCAGCTGCCCCTGTCAAGGGCTGCTCTCCTGGCTCTAGCACATCCAATCCCTTTTTATTTAAGCACATTTTGGAGGTTATTCTTCCAAGTATCGGCCTTCGTTTGGGTCTTTTTCTTGTTGGTTTTAACCTCCATAGCTTTCTTCGCTGAACGGCAGTCATCCGTCATCATTACATGACCGAACCATCGAAGAAGAATTCTAAAATAAAAAATCCCGTTAATTCTAAGGCAAATTTTTTACACATGTGAACCGAAACTGCCATTCAAAGATTACTTCGAAAACCATCAGGTTTTCTAAATGCATTTAGATGCAACATCTAAATGCAATTAGATGTTTATTTATTATTAATAAAATAAAGATCGAACTTCAATAATTATTAATTACAATGTAATTGGGAAAAACCACAATGCAAAGCCTTATGTTTCAAAAATACACCCACTTACCAGTCGACGTTTCGCCTATTCAGGCATTATCAAGACACCAAAATCAAATCGGGGTTATGTGAATCGCATCTCGAAGAAAAAGGTGCAATACATCCCAACGATCAACAGCCCAAACAGGCTCCAAACATGAGACAGCCTTGTTTGGGCTGTTGATCGTTGGGATGTATTGCACCTTTTTCTTCGAGATGTGATTTACATAACCCCCTTTTTTGTTTTGGGTGTCTTGATAATGTCTGAATAGGCAAAACGTCGACTGGTAAGTGGGTGTATTTTTGAAACATAAGGCTTTGCATTGTGGTTTTTCCCAATTGCATTATAATAAATAATAGTGTTTCTTTTTGAGTTTTTGGCTCTATTTTAGTGATTCAATAATTATTCTTTATATAAATTAATAAATTAGACTGCTGACTGACTGAGCGGCGCTATTGTCCTTGTAGGACTAGGGCCTCCTCCAACAGCCTACTCCAGTATCCTTGCCTCCTTTCTTCGCAGGTTGTCCTTCACACCACTCAGCCATCTTCCCTCGGTTCCTCCTTGACGGCCGTACATGAGTTGCTTGAGAAGCAAACATTGGTCCGCTCTTTCAACATAACCCAGCCAAGCCATAGCCTTCTCTTCTTCATGGACGCAATAATTTCGGGTTCTGCAAACAGCTCTTTACATTACTTAGCTGCATGCGATATCTTCAGCCCTGCTTTCCTGCTTATCTATTGCTGAGAAGACCAGTCATATCTCTAGAGGATTTGAAAGGTAATCATGAACCATTCACTAATTATTAAAATCAAAACACACCTTACAAGACTCGTAGATCACGGTGAGATTATATTTTATAGTCACATGACAATGTTCCCAATGCGCCCCTCCCAATTAAGGGTAATGAGCTTGCAGATGAGGCAGCCCGAGAGGGACTTAGCTTCCTTAAAATGGAAACTTGAGAGAGATGGCAAGCCATGTGGGAAGACAGTCAGGCTAGAAAATTAAAAAATATTTAAAAAACAGTAAGGGCGTGGTACCGCAGGAGCCTTACAGAGGTCGTGCCTGGCCCCCTTCACAATAGGCCACACTCGGCTCATTCATTCATACTTTATCAAGAAAACCGCCATTTATTTATGAAATAGGACTAGCTCCAAATTGATTGAAGGCACTCGGTGACAAGAAGCTTCCTTCACGTTCGTACAGTATGCCAGGCAAGGGTAGGATAGGATGTTCGTACCTGGCTGAAGGGCAGATAGAGGAGGGCTTCCTGGCGAGGGCTTCTTGAGGAGGATAAGGTCCACGCTGGGTGTCTTCTTATATTACTTGCGATTTTAATATCTATCTTCCTGGCTAGAAACTTTGTTTTACTATACATAACTAGCTTTTGCCCGCGGCTTCGCTCGCATAGAACTTGGACTACCGCATAAAGTTTCTTGACAGTGCTTTATAACAATAATTTAAAAAATAAATAATTTAAATGTTTTCACTATAGGCTACTCGTACAAAATTTCAGATGTCTAACTTCAAAACTGACGGATTTCATACAACCTTTGAACCCTTATTATAATAAGGGTGGAATTATCCAAATTTCTTTCTTAAATCATACAAAGGACCTATCTGCGAATTTCAAGATGCTAAATTCCGGATTTGCCTTTAATTATGCACTATAATGGATTCTCCACAGTACCTATAAAACTGTCGGGGGGGGGCACGTGCCCCCGTGACCCCCCTAAATCCGCGCTTGCTATAGCCCATGTGTTATTATTACTATTAACCTATATTACTGTAAAGTTTCATCCAAATCCGTTCAGTAGTTTTTGCGTGAAAGAGAGACAAACATACAAACATTCACATTTATAATATTCTTTATTTACATTTTACTAAAGTTTGATTTACTCTGAATAAGATAACTTCGCTGTATGTGCAAAAGCGCCAGTCGCAATACAGTTAATGCCAAGTGGGTAGGTTTTTCCCGTATAAAAATCGAAAGATGAAATTTTTATTAAGTTGACATGAGACGTTTATACAAAAAAAAAAAAAAAAACAAGAAACAAAACTGATATATTTATATATAAAATTGTCTGGAGTGTTTATCGGCATTGAGAACTAGATGAGGTTTGAGGAGGTTTCATCAGAAAACATAATTATTTACATATTTTATCTTTTGTTGTGTAGTTATCTATTTTTTCTTGATTGAGAGATATACTCGTAAATACAGTAAACAGATACTCCTATATGAATGTCACCTTTAACTAGCCTGTTTTTCAAAATGTTTATTAAAGCTTTATTTTTAAGGATGAGCAATTAATAATAAAATGGTAATAATGAGATATTTATAATAAATCGATAAACGAGGAGAAAAATGATCTGGGTGGACGTAAAAAGAAAATTGTCTATTTTTTTATTTGTTGTCTTTATTTTGTATATTTAGCCCTGAAGAAGACCTCCAATGTGGGTCGAAACGTTGGCTTTCCACTCAACAGTTCTCCCTACTTACGAGGAGTTTATTTTTACCTCTATCCGGACCGTATTCCTCCCTCATATATAAACTCAACATTTATTTTATTACTCAAAACTCAAAAGAACACGGGACATGTGTTGATATACGACTGATAGCAGGTTAACAATGAAAATAAACACAACTTTTTAATATTTTTCGTTTAGAAAAAGTATAAATTAATACAATCATTGTCCTCTATGAATGAATGAATGAAAATAGCCTTTATTTATGCGTGACTTTTAAAAATCCAATAAAAACAAAAATAAATTTAGAAACAACATAAAAACAATTTTTTACGATATAAAAAACAATTCTTTACTATATGAATATTTATACACATTTTTTCTTGCATAGGCCTTCCTTTTGGAGTAATAGTCTTTAGGCCATCCCTACTGTGACTATCCCTACTATGACTGTCCCTACTGTGACTAGCCCTACTGTGACTAGCCCTACTGTGACTATCCCTACTGTGACTGTCCCTACTGTGACTAGCCCTACTGTGACTGTCCCCACTGTGACTAGCCCTACTGTGACTGTCCCCACTGTGACTAGCCCTACTGTGACTAGCCCTACTGTGACTAGCCCTACTGTGACTATCCCTACTGTGACTAGCCCTACTGTGACTGTCCCTACTGTGACTGTCCCTACTGTGACTAGCCCTACTGTGACTATCCCTACTGTGACTGTCCCTACTGTGACTAGCCCTACTGTGACTGTCCCTACTGGGATGCGGATTTTTTAAGGGCCAACCATTTTATTTTCCACTCATCTCTATCCTTGGCAGCTCTCCACCAGAGGGGTCCTGCCAAAAGCCAAACTCTCTCCATCTCTTCCATTTTCTGCCTCTCTTCCTTTTTCGGTCATATGGCGTCCATTCCGTGACTATTTTTGACCAATTGTTGTGATTGCACCGCGAGAGATGTCCAGCCCATTTCCATTTGCTTTTAATTATCTGCAAGAGTGTTATTATACTTTGAGCCCTGTTTCCTTTTTTAACTTTTTGCATCTTATTTCGTCCTTTTTCTTCACTTTCATTATATTTCTTTCGAAGCTATTCTGCCACACCTTGACTTTTTGCTCTTGGACTTTTGTCAAAGACCATACTTGGGAGCCATAGGTCACCGCTGGCATAATACATCTGTCGGAAACCTGTCGTGTCCTTCCAGGGCGGAACCCACATTTCTCAATCATGTTCCTGATAGTAAATATGTGGTCAACAGTAGATCTTCCAGAGCGGAACCCACATTCATAGTCAGCCGAAACTGCTTCTGTTGTTATCACTAATCCCTCTATAATTTTGGCATTATATTTTATTTATCAATACAATAATGGTCTTTTACCATTCCTCAGGCATTTCTTCTTCATTCCCTATTTCCAGGATGCGAATTTCATGTTCATAAATTTCACGATGCCACAGGTATCCACCATATTTAAGCATCTCTGCTGGATTATCATCAAATCCCGGTGCGTCCTTATTATTTAATCGAAGTTGAAATCCTTTCGTTATAATTGTTAACCTTGGCTAGGGCTTCTACTGTTTTACCATAAAAACTGTTCTATCATTGATTTGAAATCATTTTCTTCTTTTTCCTCTTCTTGTTCCTGCACAGTTTTTTGGCGGCTTCTCTCTTTTTTGTATAGTTTTCAACAATCACTCTCATTCTTCTTTCGCCTTCTTCTTTTCATCAACTGAATCCTGACATTCCTGATCAAAAGAGTGGCAGCTTTTCCCGTTTCTCCACTTTGATCCGATATTGTTTTCTCAGCAGCATTTACAACAGCTCTCTTTAATTTCTTCCATTTATTCTCAATGCCTTATATTTCTACATTTCTCAAATTCTCTCCCACTTTTCTTTCGTATTCTTTTATGATCTCTGGCATTTTATGTTAAACTGATGGGTACTTTTCCTATTTTTCCCTTTGTTGCTAAGCCAACCTTTGCCTAAGGAAATGATCCCTATTTCAGGCCCTCTGCTGCTGCTTACATCTTCTGTATCACTTTGGCGCTTGATTTCTATCATTGTGTGATATGTTCGGGTTTTGGTCTTGCCATCTGGAGACGTCCAGGCTTCTAAGTGAAGAAGCTTGAGTTGAAAGGTACTTGCTATGTTGATGTTCCTTCTAGTTGCGACATCTACTACCATATATCCATTGGCATTAGTAATATCTGGAAAACTAAAGTTTCCAACTGCTCTCCCCAAGATCTTCTCTTTCCCAATTTTTCCATTGAAATCTCGCAAGATAATTTTGGCGTGATATTTAGGAATCTTGTCATAGGTCCTTACTAGCTCCGCATAAAACACTTCCTTCTCTTCATCTGCCTTTTCCTCTGTTGGTGCATGTACACTCTATTGAGATACATAGATACATAATAGATACATTTTGAAGAATTCACCCTTAAGCCTTATGTATCATATTATTTTATTTATTGCATCGCAATTTATGTTGTCCTCTATAAATAAGAGTGTATTTGCTTAGCTCGACCAAAGTAGGATCCTTCTTCCATCTAATTTCCTGCAATGCCACCACATCCATTCCACATTCCTCGATCCAACTTTCCAACATTCGACTTTTTCCCGCTTCCAGAAGTCCACCTACATTCCATGTTTCATTAGTCAACATTTTTAATCCAGGAAGGAGACATTCCAGACTTATTCTGATCCGATCCTGGACGGGTAGCAAACACCATTAGTATTATAATATTGCGTAAGTATTATACAAACACAGCAGTAGTTTTTTTTTCTTTATCAGTTCAACAGTTTTTATAGATATTTTAATGGGAAAATATAAATTTCAGTCACTCAAAAGTTAATATCGATACTAGGATACATCGATTCTGGGAAAAGTATGATAGGGTATTATCGACACCTCTATATTTTTCAGCATTACTAATCCCAGGCTGGCAGGCGCTTATTTCAATACACCTCTTGACAGATTTCAACTGAGTTCAAGGGACTGTTACGTAATGGCACTTCGAGAACAGTAACCTACGGCATTGATGGATTGAGGCAATTTGGTCAAATATATATAATATTATAATTTAAATCAAAATTAATTAAATTAATCAAACGATTGATACTGTTGCTTCATTATATTATCTATTCCTCAGCTGTAACAATCTGCATATCAGGATACATGAAACTGATCCTTTCAAGGATAAGGGGCGTCAAAAAGCCAAACTACAATAAATAAGTTTTTCATTTTTTCAATAGCTTTTAAAATATATTTTTTAAATATCAAAATAAGTTGAGCGCGGGAGGACACACGAAGCAAATAAGAGAAGAATTAAAGAATCTTAAAATGTCAGATGCCGACTGCTTAGATAGAGGCACATACAGGATAACAAATTAATAAAAATCTCACCAATATTGGAAGAGAAAAAAGGATGGTCACAGAGTGGTCCGAAGAAAGAAAAGAAATGCAAGTCGAAGATCATGAAACTGAGATGAAAAGAAAGAAAACCAAGGCTCCCAAAGAAGCCTAACCAATGATATTCACCTGGTCCTTAGTGGGTCAGTAAGTGATAAAAAAAAAAAAGTCGAACCAATAATTGACAATACATGTAAGTAATAAGCACTGTATGTATTCCTGAAGTTTGATAAGAAAAATATATATCACTACAATCTACATCACTACAGTCTATATCACTACAGTCTATATCACTACAATCTATATCAATACAATCTATATCACTACAATCTATATCAATACAATCTATATCAATACAATCTATATCACTACAATCTATATCAATACAACCTGTGATTTAATAAACGATACGTTTCTAATTCAACGGTTTGCAGGGAGGTGATCCCGCTCAACCGCCAGCCAAGTATATCCACTTTATTGGAGGCTGGGTGAGCCCCGAGAAGGTCTCCAGATCTCACATGGTCGATTCACAGCTGTTAACAGAATCAATAATTTATGTGCTTTATATTATGTAATTTATGTACCACCGCAAACCTCCAACTGTGATTCGTAATCTTCCTCCAAAAATTCCAAATGTGGATAATCATGGACAATGTTCAAAACAATTGATATTTTCAATATTCTTATACAAAATTTAAACATAGTGTATGGATATGATATGATTTATATAACATGATAGACCTTGATTGATAAGCACAGCCCACTTACCGATTGATTTTATTACATAACTAGCTGTGCCGTTGTGACCTTTGTGCCCTATTACCCTAAAACAAAGGGGTTCCAAATTTTCTCCAACCATTACAATGTTAACTTCATCGATTGTTGGTGCATTGAAACATCTCACAAGTTCTCCTACAATAGTTTAACCAGCTCTGATTACAGCTTTATCATCACCAGATCGCATAAAATCCAGAGCAGTTTTACACAATGTACTCAATTGATTGTGTTGATGAAACAAAATTTGTAATTGTTCTACAACAGAGCTCCTCACTGAACTATTATTGTTTAATAAGGGATCAAGAAAAGTTTTATTTTTATTATTTATGTTGTCATTCTTACATTTTTTCTCTCCATAAGAACCTTAACAAAAATAAGGAAAAAAAAATAGTCGAATTGGCCGAGTCGTTCTCGACTTTTGCGCTTAGCAACGCATTTGGCGATTCATTTTTATTTATATAGATACGAATTGGTTCCAAGCAAGATAAAAATACAAAACGATGACTCTACAACCAACGAAGGTTCCTGTGATCAGAACATGTTAAG
Organism: Arma custos; assembly: GCA_037127475.1. Classification (NCBI taxonomy): domain Eukaryota; kingdom Metazoa; phylum Arthropoda; class Insecta; order Hemiptera; family Pentatomidae; genus Arma; species Arma custos. The sequence continues at coordinate 231,575,406 of CM073759.1, forward strand.
GACTGTGCAGTTTCTATGCAAACAGCTGTGCAACGAGCTCATTTTTTTTTTCCTGCCATTCTTTATTACAACGAGCTGATTTGGCACAGACCACTTTGTAAAGGCTAAGCGAGCCTCAGGAAGGACTCAAAATCCCCAGGACAAATGTATCTACCACAGCAGGTCTCGACATTGCGTGTTGCAATTGCAGTGAGTCGGCAATCAACATAATAAAATCCGAAGCAAAAAAAAAATGATGGAATATGTACAATTTTTTTTTTTTAGATTAATTTATTGATATTTACAACTGTACTAATATTACAACAAGTAAATCTGCTAATATGAACAAATGACATAAAAAAAAAACACTTGTGGAGAAACTATCCATCGGTAGCACTCCAGTAAAGTTCTATAGTAGAAGGTCTCGAGGCCATCTTCTGTACAATTAATGCTTAAAATCTATTTATAGATCTCTACCCTAGCTGTTGTCTGTAAGCTGTGAAGGGCAATCAATTTCTTTTAGAGATTTTTATATTACTTCAAAGATAAGTTTTATTTTTATCTCCTTAATTACTTTATCTAGATAAATTTTTTGATCAAATATTGGCATTGGATAACTGATAAATATTACTTAATAGTCCCTGATAAGAAACGGAATGATAAGTTTTGCACTAAACGACGAGTTAAAACTCGGACTAGGCAAAACCTTTGAATAATATAGCTAAAGCTCAGAGGATCCCAACCTTTTTTCTACCACGCTGTTCAAATGAAAATCTTCCACCCACATCTGTTCAAATAAAATTCCTACTACGCGCCCCCTCCTTGCACCAATGAATTGTCCGGCATATGAAAAGTATTACAGTATAAGTTTCAATTTAAGGTAAAGATGTACTAATTGGAAAGAAATAATTAACATTAATTCGCACTCTAGCTGGTATCACGCCCCAAAGGTTGGGAACCGCTGCTCTAGCTTATAGGAATCAAGAAGAGATATCCGACACGATGTACCCGATATTACAGTCAATATTATCATTGTTACTATTGTTTTGGCTTGGGCATGCCATCCCTCAAATATAATTCGCTAGTCGTCTCTACTGAGGGAGCACCTGGAGGGCTCTGGCCAACCAACACATAGCTACACACCTTTCTACCACGCCCGGTTTAGGGAGTCACTCACGTCAATTCAGACAATGTCACCTGCCCAGCAAAATCTCCCAAGTTAAATCACCTTAAGGATCCTAGGCTTAAACGTGCACAGCATATTCTGTTTTTGACCTCAGAAAGTGTATGACGTTTCCGAGTCATATCAAGGTATTTTAGAAAATCACCTAGGTCCTTCTAGAGACTTAGCTTCTCTTCAGGTATATGTTGTGTCCGTAGAAACGGCTGTCTTAATCAATAGTATCTATTAATAATATAAATAAAGATATAAAATAAAGTGACGGATTTTGGCCAAGTATGTAATAAGTATCTACTATAATATATCGATTGAATTACTTAGTTTTTGCCACGGCCATCAAGATCCACACAATTTTTGTCGAAATTTATTTTTATTAATATTTTAAACCTCTTAAAGTAATAAGGAATGCTAGATAGGACACGATTTATGTGACGTTTTCCGTTTGATTGGCATGACAACTGCGTAATCCTGGAATTATGTGACCATTGGAAACGCTTTTAAGTTATTTTTGTGACAGTATTGTAAAATATAAATAGAAAAGTGGTAAATGCTTATTTGTTAAACATCAGGGATAGTTTAGAGTTGGACATGTTAATTACTAATTTAGTAAAATGGTAGTTATGGTAATGGAGTCATACTAACTGCCTTGGCATTGGCATTTCCCCTAGAGCTGATGTTGCACAACCATTGGCTGGGATGGTAATGTAATGCCTATTTGTCATATCCCTAAACTATAATAGTCCACACTCAATGTATCCATGGTAACCACTAAAACATCTAGCCACAAGTGTCTAGCAATTAATACTTTTTTATTGTCACTTATTTTATTGTAAACTTATTGTGTTTGTTTTTTTTCAAACATTAAATTTATTAATAGCGACTATTCCCTTTATTTCATTATACAATACCAGCTCTTGAGCCTAGACACTGTGCCCAGTTTCTTGATCGTTTGTAAACCTATTTTTTTTTTTAAAGGCTTAAGAATTGATGAATATTTTATTTTGAGTGAATATTTAAACAGAAACTTTGTATTTGAAAAGGATTTGAAAGCCGTGTCAAAAACTATTACTAAAACTATGAAATAGTGCTACCGTTGCTAATGAAGTTGTCATTTCTGTTTGCGGTGAGGAATGCCTTAACCTTAATATCCCTTCTATGAAGACTTTTCTATTGTTATTTGTCAATTCCTTCTTGGTCCCTTATTTTTTTAAAAATTGAAATACCTTCATTTATCGGTTACAAGTTTGAGTCCTTTTGTTTTTATGATCCTTTTTTGATCCGGACATGTGCGTTATTGTCTTAATGGTGCCTTTAATGCTACTCGAGAGACTTAGGGCCGAAGGTATATCTCGATAGCTCTTCAATTATATAAATCGATAGCTCTTAAACATCGATCTACCCACATTAGCCTAAATTAGCCTCGGATGACATGATCTCGAGATAAAGGTGTTGCTATCGATACCAAACCTGGAGTGCTCACTCATTGCTCTAATTAAAGATCTTCCAGATCAACAATCTCAAGTGTTTACCACGCCATGTCTATTTCTGTCTCAACGGAATATTATAGCGCTTAATAGCACTTGTCTTTCCGTAATTTTCGATTCGATTGAAATAATTTTCTATACAACGATGAAGTATTAGTATTTGTAAACTAGGCTACCTAAAGCGGAAAAGTTGAGAGGTATAGAAATTTTTGTTTTTTTCATGGATTGTTTCGAAATTATTCAATAGATGGATCCATGGATGGACCCTGTTAAATCGCAGGATCCTCCTTAGAAAGAATAGTCTCGAAAGCTAGATCCTTCATGGGCTGCAGTTGTACAGCCTTTTTTTTTTTCATTTTGTAAATGTTGAACAAAAAGTAGGGATGTCGTGTTGTAAAAAAATCTGAAGGCTAAGGGGTACTGAAGAGTACTTTGATATAATTTGATATCATATAAAAGTAATAAGATTGGAATATTACTATGTTTCAATATTACAAAATAAAGCACATATTTCTCTACAACTATATCGAGTACATCCTTACTCCGAGCCAACGGCTGTGCAACATCAGCTCTAGGGGAAATGCCAATGCCAAGGCACTTAGTATGACTCCATTACCATAACTACCATTTTACTAAATTAGTAATTAACTTGTCCAACTCTAAACTATCCCTGATGTTTAACAAATAAGCATTTACAACTTTTCTGTTTATATTTTACAATAATGTCACAAAAATAACTTAAAAGCGTTTCCATATGGTCACATAATTCCAGGGTTACGCAGTTGTCATGCCAATCAAACGGAAAACGTCACATAAATCGTGTCCTATCTAGCGTTCCTTATTACTTTAAGAGCTTTAAAAAATTAATAAAAATAAATTTCGACGAAAATTGTGTGGATCTTGATGGCCGTGGCAAAAACGAAGTAATTCAATCGATATATTATAGTAGATACTTATTACATACTTGGCCAAAATCCGTCACTTTATTTTATAGAGAAATATATCTTATTCTACTCAATGCTTGTTATGCTTTGCTCTGGGAAGAAACAAAAACCTGTAGCACAACGGTTGTGCAGGGAGTTGATGGCTACCCTTCTATAGAGGCTGGGTGAGCCCCTTATATAGAGGCTGGGAGAGCCCCTTCTATAGAGGCTGGGGGAGCCCCTTCTATAGAGGCTGGGGGAGCCCCTTCTATAGAGGCTGGGGGAGCCCCTTCTATAGAGGCTGGGGGAGCCCCTTCTATAGGGGCTGGGGGAGCCCCTTATATAGAGGCTGGGGGAGCCCCTTCTATAGGGGCTGGGGGAGCCCCTTCTATAGAGGCTGGGGGAGCCCCTTCTATAGAGGCTGGGGGAGCCCCTTCTATAGAGGCTGGGGGAGCCCCTTCTATAGAGGCTGGGAGAGCCCCTTCTATAAAGACTGGGTGAGCCTCTTATATAGAGGCTGGGAGAGCCCCTTATATAGAGGCTGGGAGAGCCCCTTATATAGGGGCTGGGGGAGCCCCTTCTATAGAGGCTGGGGGAGCCCCTTCTATAGAGGCTGGGGGAGCCCCTTCTATAGAGGCTGGGGGAGCCCCTTCTATAGAGGCTGGGAGAGCCCCTTCTATAGAGGCTGGGGGAGCCCCTTCTATAGAGGCTGGGGGAGCCCCTTATATAGAGGCTGGGGGAGCCCCTTCTATAGGGGCTGGGGGAGCCCCTTCTATAGAGGCTGGGGGAGCCCCTTCTATAGAGGCTGGGGGAGCCCCTTCTATAGAGGCTGGGGGAGCCCCTTCTATAGAGGCTGGGAGAGCCCCTTCTATAAAGACTGGGTGAGCCTCTTATATAGAGGCTGGGAGAGCCCCTTATATAGAGGCTGGGAGAGCCCCTTCTATAGGGGCTGGGGGAGCCCCTTATATAGGGGCTGGGGGAGCCCCTTCTATAGAGGCTGGGGGAGCCCCTTCTATAGAGGCTGGGGGAGCCCCTTCTATAAAGACTGGGTGAGCCCCTTCTATAGAGGCTGGGAGAGCCCCTTATATAGAGGCTGGGAGAGCCCCTTCTATAGGGGCTGGGGGAGCCCCTTATATAGAGGCTGGGGGAGCCCCTTCTATAGGGGCTGGGGGAGCCCCTTCTATAGAGGCTGGGGGAGCCCCTTCTATAGAGGCTGGGGGAGCCCCTTCTATAGAGGCTGGGGGAGCCCCTTCTATAGAGGCTGGGAGAGCCCCTTCTATAAAGACTGGGTGAGCCTCTTATATAGAGGCTGGGAGAGCCCCTTATATAGAGGCTGGGAGAGCCCCTTCTATAGGGGCTGGGGGAGCCCCTTATATAGGGGCTGGGGGAGCCCCTTCTATAGAGGCTGGGGGAGCCCCTTCTATAGAGGCTGGGGGAGCCCCTTCTATAAAGACTGGGTGAGCCTCTTATATAGAGGCTGGGAGAGCCCCTTATATAGAGGCTGGGAGAGCCCCTTCTATAGGGGCTGGGGGAGCCCCTTATATAGGGGCTGGGGGAGCCCCTTCTATAGAGGCTGGGGGAGCCCCTTCTATAGAGGCTGGGAGAGCCCCTTCTATAAAGACTGGGTGAGCCTCTTATATAGAGGCTGGGAGAGCCCCTTATATAGAGGCTGGGAGAGCCCCTTCTATAGGGGCTGGGGGAGCCCCTTATATAGGGGCTGGGGGAGCCCCTTCTATAGAGGCTGGGGGAGCCCCTTCTATAGAGGCTGGGGGAGCCCCTTCTATAAAGACTGGGTGAGCCTCTTATATAGAGGCTGGGGGAGCCCCTTCTATAAAGACTGGGTGAGCCTCTTATATAGAGGCTGGGAGAGCCCCTTATATAGAGGCTGGGAGAGCCCCTTCTATAGGGGCTGGGGGAGCCCCTTATATAGGGGCTGGGGGAGCCCCTTCTATAGAGGCTGGGGGAGCCCCTTCTATAGAGGCTGGGGGAGCCCCTTCTATAAAGACTGGGTGAGCCTCTTATATAGAGGCTGGGGGAGCCCCTTCTATAGAGGCTGGGGGAGCCCCTTCTATAGAGGCTGGGGGAGCCCCTTCTATAGAGGCTGGGGGAGCCCCTTCTATAGGGGCTGGGGGAGCCCCTTCTATAGAGGCTGGGGGAGCCCCTTCTATAGGGGCTGGGGGAGCCCCTTCTATAGGGGCTGGGGGAGCCCCTTCTATAGAGGCTGGGGGAGCCCCTTCTATAGGGGCTGGGGGAGCCCCTTATATAGGGGCTGGGAGAGCCCCTTCTATAGGGGCTGGGAGAGCCCCTTCTATAGAGGCTGGGGGAGCCCCTTCTATAGAGGCTGGGGGAGCCCCTTCTATAGGGGCTGGGGGAGCCCCTTATATAGGGGCTGGGAGAGCCCCTTCTATAGAGGCTGGGGGAGCCCCTTCTATAGAGGCTGGGGGAGCCCCTTCTATAGAGGCTGGGAGAGCCCCTTCTATAGAGGCTGGGGGAGCCCCTTCTATAGGGGCTGGGGGAGCCCCTTCTATAGAGGCTGGGAGAGCCCCTTCTATAGAGGCTGGGTGAGCCTCTTATATAGAGGCTGGGGGAGCCCCTTCTATAGAGGCTGGGGGAGCCCCTTCTATAGAGGCTGGGGGAGCCCCTTCTATAGAGGCTGGGGGAGCCCCTTCTATAGAGGCTGGGGGAGCCCCTTCTATAGGGGCTGGGGGAGCCCCTTATATAGGGGCTGGGAGAGCCCCTTCTATAGAGGCTGGGTGAGCCTCTTATATAGAGGCTGGGGGAGCCCCTTCTATAGAGGCTGGGGGAGCCCCTTCTATAGAGGCTGGGGGAGCCCCTTCTATAGGGGCTGGGGGAGCCCCTTATATAGGGGCTGGGAGAGCCCCTTCTATAGAGGCTGGGGGAGCCCCTTCTATAGAGGCTGGGGGAGCCCCTTCTATAGGGGCTGGGGGAGCCCCTTCTATAGAGGCTGGGAGAGCCCCTTCTATAAAGACTGGGTGAGCCTCTTATATAGAGGCTGGGAGAGCCCCTTATATAGAGGCTGGGGGAGCCCCTTCTATAGAGGCTGGGGGAGCCCCTTCTATAGAGGCTGGGAGAGCCCCTTCTATAGAGGCTGGGTGAGCCTCTTATATAGAGGCTGGGGGAGCCCCTTCTATAGAGGCTGGGGGAGCCCCTTCTATAGAGGCTGGGTGAGCCCCTTCTATAGAGGCTGGGTGAGCCTCTTATATAGAGGCTGGGGGAGCCCCTTCTATAGAGGCTGGGGGAGCCCCTTCTATAGAGGCTGGGAGAGCCCCTTCTATAAAGACTGGGTGAGCCTCTTATATAGAGGCTGGGAGAGCCCCTTCTATAGAGGCTGGGGGAGCCCCTTCTATAGAGGCTGGGGGAGCCCCTTCTATAGAGGCTGGGGGAGCCCCTTCTATAGGGGCTGGGGGAGCCCCTTCTATAGAGGCTGGGAGAGCCCCTTCTATAAAGACTGGGTGAGCCTCTTATATAGAGGCTGGGGGAGCCCCTTCTATAGAGGCTGGGGGAGCCCCTTCTATAGAGGCTGGGGGAGCCCCTTCTATAGGGGCTGGGGGAGCCCCTTATATAGGGGCTGGGAGAGCCCCTTCTATAGAGGCTGGGGGAGCCCCTTCTATAGAGGCTGGGGGAGCCCCTTCTATAGGGGCTGGGGGAGCCCCTTCTATAGAGGCTGGGAGAGCCCCTTCTATAAAGACTGGGTGAGCCTCTTATATAGAGGCTGGGAGAGCCCCTTATATAGAGGCTGGGAGAGCCCCTTCTATAGGGGCTGGGGGAGCCCCTTCTATAGAGGCTGGGAGAGCCCCTTCTATAAAGACTGGGTGAGCCTCTTATATAGAGGCTGGGAGAGCCCCTTCTATAGAGGCTGGGGGAGCCCCTTCTATAGAGGCTGGGGGAGCCCCTTCTATAGAGGCTGGGGGAGCCCCTTCTATAGGGGCTGGGGGAGCCCCTTCTATAGAGGCTGGGGGAGCCCCTTCTATAGAGGCTGGGAGAGCCCCTTCTATAGAGGCTGGGGGAGCCCCTTCTATAGGGGCTGGGGGAGCCCCTTCTATAGAGGCTGGGAGAGCCCCTTCTATAGAGGCTGGGGGAGCCCCTTCTATAGAGGCTGGGGGAGCCCCTTCTATAGAGGCTGGGAGAGCCCCTTCTATAGAGGCTGGGGGAGCCCCTTCTATAGGGGCTGGGGGAGCCCCTTCTATAAAGACTGGGTGAGCCTCTTATATAGAGGCTGGGGGAGCCCCTTCTATAGAGGCTGGGGGAGCCCCTTCTATAGAGGCTGGGGGAGCCCCTTCTATAGGGGCTGGGGGAGCCCCTTCTATAGAGGCTGGGGGAGCCCCTTCTATAGGGGCTGGGGGAGCCCCTTATATAGGGGCTGGGAGAGCCCCTTCTATAGAGGCTGGGGGAGCCCCTTCTATAGAGGCTGGGGGAGCCCCTTCTATAGGGGCTGGGGGAGCCCCTTATATAGGGGCTGGGAGAGCCCCTTCTATAGAGGCTGGGGGAGCCCCTTCTATAGAGGCTGGGGGAGCCCCTTCTATAGGGGCTGGGGGAGCCCCTTCTATAGAGGCTGGGAGAGCCCCTTCTATAAAGACTGGGTGAGCCTCTTATATAGAGGCTGGGAGAGCCCCTTATATAGAGGCTGGGAGAGCCCCTTCTATAGGGGCTGGGGGAGCCCCTTCTATAGAGGCTGGGAGAGCCCCTTCTATAAAGACTGGGTGAGCCTCTTATATAGAGGCTGGGAGAGCCCCTTCTATAGAGGCTGGGGGAGCCCCTTCTATAGAGGCTGGGGGAGCCCCTTCTATAGAGGCTGGGGGAGCCCCTTCTATAGGGGCTGGGGGAGCCCCTTCTATAGAGGCTGGGAGAGCCCCTTATATAGAGGCTGGGGGAGCCCCTTCTATAAAGACTGGGTGAGCCTCTTATATAGAGGCTGGGAGAGCCCCTTCTATAGAGGCTGGGGGAGCCCCTTCTATAGAGGCTGGGGGAGCCCCTTATATAGAGGCTGGGAGAGCCCCTTCTATAGGGGCTGGGGGAGCCCCTTCTATAGAGGCTGGGAGAGCCCCTTCTATAAAGACTGGGTGAGCCTCTTATATAGAGGCTGGGAGAGCCCCTTCTATAGAGGCTGGGGGAGCCCCTTCTATAGAGGCTGGGGGAGCCCCTTCTATAGAGGCTGGGGGAGCCCCTTCTATAGAGGCTGGGGGAGCCCCTTCTATAGGGGCTGGGGGAGCCCCTTCTATAGAGGCTGGGAGAGCCCCTTCTATAGAGGCTGGGGGAGCCCCTTCTATAAAGACTGGGTGAGCCTCTTATATAGAGGCTGGGAGAGCCCCTTCTATAGAGGCTGGGGGAGCCCCTTCTATAGAGGCTGGGGGAGCCCCTTATATAGAGGCTGGGAGAGCCCCTTCTATAGGGGCTGGGGGAGCCCCTTCTATAGAGGCTGGGAGAGCCCCTTCTATAAAGACTGGGTGAGCCTCTTATATAGAGGCTGGGAGAGCCCCTTCTATAGAGGCTGGGGGAGCCCCTTCTATAGAGGCTGGGGGAGCCCCTTCTATAGAGGCTGGGGGAGCCCCTTCTATAGGGGCTGGGAGAGCCCCTTCTATAAAGACTGGGTGAGCCTCTTATATAGAGGCTGGGGGAGCCCCTTCTATAGAGGCTGGGGGAGCCCCTTCTATAGAGGCTGGGGGAGCCCCTTCTATAGGGGCTGGGGGAGCCCCTTATATAGAGGCTGGGAGAGCCCCTTATATAGGGGCTGGGGGAGCCCCTTCTATAGAGGCTGGGAGAGCCCCTTATATAGGGGCTGGGTGAGCCTCTTATATAGAGGCTGGGAGAGCCCCTTATATAGAGGCTGGGAGAGCCCCTTCTATAGGGGCTGGGGGAGCCCCTTATATAGAGGCTGGGGGAGCCCCTTCTATAGAGGCTGGGGGAGCCCCTTCTATAGAGGCTGGGGGAGCCCCTTCTATAGAGGCTGGGAGAGCCCCTTCTATAAAGACTGGGTGAGCCTCTTATATAGAGGCTGGGAGAGCCCCTTATATAGAGGCTGGGAGAGCCCCTTCTATAGGGGCTGGGGGAGCCCCTTATATAGGGGCTGGGGGAGCCCCTTCTATAGAGGCTGGGGGAGCCCCTTCTATAGAGGCTGGGGGAGCCCCTTCTATAAAGACTGGGTGAGCCTCTTCTATAGAGGCTGGGAGAGCCCCTTATATAGAGGCTGGGAGAGCCCCTTCTATAGGGGCTGGGGGAGCCCCTTATATAGGGGCTGGGGGAGCCCCTTCTATAGAGGCTGGGGGAGCCCCTTCTATAGAGGCTGGGAGAGCCCCTTCTATAAAGACTGGGTGAGCCTCTTATATAGAGGCTGGGAGAGCCCCTTATATAGAGGCTGGGAGAGCCCCTTCTATAGGGGCTGGGGGAGCCCCTTATATAGGGGCTGGGGGAGCCCCTTCTATAGAGGCTGGGGGAGCCCCTTCTATAGAGGCTGGGGGAGCCCCTTCTATAGAGGCTGGGGGAGCCCCTTCTATAAAGACTGGGTGAGCCTCTTATATAGAGGCTGGGAGAGCCCCTTATATAGAGGCTGGGAGAGCCCCTTCTATAGGGGCTGGGGGAGCCCCTTATATAGGGGCTGGGGGAGCCCCTTCTATAGAGGCTGGGGGAGCCCCTTCTATAGAGGCTGGGGGAGCCCCTTCTATAGAGGCTGGGGGAGCCCCTTCTATAGAGGCTGGGAGAGCCCCTTCTATAAAGACTGGGTGAGCCTCTTATATAGAGGCTGGGAGAGCCCCTTATATAGAGGCTGGGAGAGCCCCTTCTATAGGGGCTGGGGGAGCCCCTTATATAGGGGCTGGGGGAGCCCCTTCTATAGAGGCTGGGGGAGCCCCTTCTATAGAGGCTTGGGGAGCCCCTTCTATAAAGACTGGGTGAGCCTCTTATATAGAGGCTGGGAGAGCCCCTTATATAGAGGCTGGGAGAGCCCCTTCTATAGGGGCTGGGGGAGCCCCTTATATAGGGGCTGGGGGAGCCCCTTCTATAGAGGCTGGGGGAGCCCCTTCTATAAAGACTGGGTGAGCCTCTTATATAGAGGCTGGGAGAGCCCCTTATATAGAGGCTGGGAGAGCCCCTTCTATAGGGGCTGGGGGAGCCCCTTATATAGGGGCTGGGGGAGCCCCTTATATAGGGGCTGGGGGAGCCCCTTCTATAGAGGCTGGGGGAGCCCCTTCTATAGAGGCTGGGGGAGCCCCTTCTATAGAGGCTGGGGGAGCCCCTTCTATAGAGGCTGGGAGAGCCCCTTCTATAAAGACTGGGTGAGCCTCTTATATAGAGGCTGGGAGAGCCCCTTATATAGAGGCTGGGAGAGCCCCTTCTATAGAGGCTGGGAGAGCCCCTTCTATAGGGGCTGGGGGAGCCCCTTATATAGGGGCTGGGTGAGCCCCTTCTATAGAGGCTGGGTGAGCCCCTTCTATAGAGGCTGGGTGAGCCCCTTCTATAGAGGCTGGGTGAGCCCCTTCTATAGAGGCTGGGTGAGCCCCTTCTATAGAGGCTGGGAGAGCCCCTTCTATAGAGGCTGGGTGAGCCCCTTCTATAGAGGCTGGGAGAGCCCCTTATATAGGGGCTGGGTGAGCCCCTTCTATAGAGGCTGGGAGAGCCCCTTCTATAGGGGCTGGGGGAGCCCCTTCTATAGAGGCTGGGGGAGCCCCTTCTATAGAGGCTGGGTGAGCCCCTTCTATAGAGGCTGGGTGAGCCCCTTCTATAGAGGCTGGGTGAGCCCCTTCTATAGAGGCTGGGTGAGCCCCTTCTATAGGGGCTGGGTGAGCCCCTTCTATAGAGGCTGGGAGAGCCCCTTCTATAGGGGCTGGGGGAGCCCCTTATATAGGGGCTGGGTGAGCCCCTTCTATAGAGGCTGGGTGAGCCCCTTCTATAGAGGCTGGGTGAGCCCCTTCTATAGAGGCTGGGTGAGCCCCTTCTATAGAGGCTGGGTGAGCCCCTTCTATAGAGGCTGGGAGAGCCCCTTCTATAGAGGCTGGGTGAGCCCCTTCTATAGAGGCTGGGAGAGCCCCTTATATAGGGGCTGGGTGAGCCCCTTCTATAGAGGCTGGGAGAGCCCCTTCTATAGGGGCTGGGGGAGCCCCTTCTATAGAGGCTGGGGGAGCCCCTTCTATAGAGGCTGGGAGAGCCCCTTCTATAGAGGCTGGGGGAGCCCCTTCTATAGAGGCTGGGGGAGCCCCTTCTATAGAGGCTGGGAGAGCCCCTTCTATAAAGACTGGGTGAGCCTCTTATATAGAGGCTGGGAGAGCCCCTTATATAGAGGCTGGGAGAGCCCCTTCTATAGGGGCTGGGGGAGCCCCTTATATAGGGGCTGGGGGAGCCCCTTCTATAGAGGCTGGGGGAGCCCCTTCTATAGAGGCTGGGAGAGCCCCTTCTATAGAGGCTGGGGGAGCCCCTTATATAGGGGCTGGGTGAGCCCCTTCTATAGAGGCTGGGTGAGCCCCTTCTATAGAGGCTGGGTGAGCCCCTTCTATAGAGGCTGGGTGAGCCCCTTCTATAGAGGCTGGGTGAGCCCCTTCTATAGAGGCTGGGTGAGCCCCTTCTATAGAGGCTGGGTGAGCCCCTTCTATAGAGGCTGGGAGAGCCCCTTCTATAGAGGCTGGGTGAGCCCCTTCTATAGAGGCTGGGAGAGCCCCTTCTATAGGGGCTGGGGGAGCCCCTTATATAGGGGCTGGGTGAGCCCCTTCTATAGAGGCTGGGTGAGCCCCAGTGGGGCTCTAAAAGTCTACCAGCGAGCGGTTATTGCCATGGCAACTCAGCGCTCTACCGCCACTCTACTCCTCACTTTCTTCTCAAACACAATAAAATATAATTATGCCTGTTATTAAGAGTGGAAAATAGTTGACTGGATTATAAAATGTAGAACGGAGATAGTTGGGGGGTGCAGTCAAAAAATATATTATTAATATATTACATTAATGTAATATATTATAGTTACTGTAACGTTTTTTTATATATTTTTGGTTCTGTTTGTTTCTCACTCATATAGCCCTGAAGATGACCTGCACTGTAGGTCGAAACGTCGGCACATAAATATAAGTCTAGTACTTATTTAGTGTTTTTTTTACTGCACCCCCCAACTATATCCGTTCTCCATATGCCTATTATTGTATATTCTACAAATTTATGCTGCTTAATTTTACATCATTACTTATACTATTTTCTATACCAAGTTAAAGTAGTATGGTACTTTTTTATACTTTAAACTTAGGTATCTTAATACCCCTTTTCTATGGACCTACATCTTTCCAAGATCCCTTTTTAGGCAGCTCAGCTACTATCCGGAATTCACTGACTTCCAAATATCAGCCCTGTCCCACCTTTATTAACATTTAAAAACTGTTGCTCCTTCCCTAATCAGATGCAGTTCAATCTCTGGTAATAATTGTTCAATGAAGCCATAATTTACTGCGAACGAAAGCTAACAGTCCATTATTACATTAAAGGTGACAGCTCATAGAACATTCTGGATACATAAAGGTTTCTTCATTAATTTAGTCAGTACAGATTGCAGAAGGCCATTTCGGTCATACTTTTTCTCCCAACAGGACAACACTTGTCTTAACTGACTCGACTAAAATTATGAAAGCTTGGCAGCTTAGTTTTGAGGAATCGACTGTGCAGCCCGGTCCTTGCCCCACCCGGCTGCACAACTAACTTAATAATATTCATTATTAGTTGTGCTTCGGTCTCTGCACAACTAACTTGATGTGGTAAAGTTGGCTTCGAAAAAGGTCCTATAAGTGGTTTTACCGGCAAAATGGAAACAGATCTTCGTTCAAAACTGAACACTATGGATATTACTCGACGTGCAAAGAGCTTTCGACAGTATCTGGCTTAACGGGCTAATATTCAAACTGACTCTGTATAATTTCCCGCCATATCTTTTAGCATTAATCAAATCATACTTAGCAAACCGCACAATTAAAGACTCTATAGAAGGCCACTACTCCACTGTACATACCCTTACCCTACTGCCGGACACCCACAGGGCGGGGTTATCGCCAACGCTCTACGGTATTTATATTAATGATATACCGAATAAATTCAAAGTACAAAAATCCCTGCTTTTTATACTTCCAGTTATAGAACAGACACAATTACAAATAGACTGACTACAGCTCTAAAAAAAATAGAGAGATTCTACAATAAATGTAAAATTAAAATAAATCAGGATAAAACCCAAGCTATACTCGTATTATTGACAAAGAGACGACCGGATAATATCTCCCAATTGAAAATAAACAGAACATCTGTACCTTGGGCAACGCATATTAAATATTTAGGACTTAACATGGACAAAAGGTTAACTTTTACTTTTCACACTGATTATCTGTGCAACAAAGCCAACAGGGCTCTGTGTACTATATATCCTTACTTTAATAGAAATTATAAATTAAGCACAGACAATAAGTTATTATTATATAAAGCCTGCTTAAGACCTATACTAACATACGCGTGCCCAATATTTAGTTACATGTCTAAACATAATTATAAAAAATTACAAATATTCCAAAACAAATGCCTTAGAATTGCTGGAAATTATGCATATGACACTAAAGTTAAAATCATGCATAAAGAATTAAGTACACCTTACATTAATATATTTATCAACTTTGTTTATTTTATTATTATTGTTATAAATGATAGATCTAGTTTTATGTGGATATTGCCAAATTAGTGGATATGAGATAAGGATTAATGATGGTGGATAATTGAGTTGTAACTGACATGTAACATGGAATTCTGGAAAATGTTTTATAATAGAATTAGGGTGTGTATTAGTGGTTATGAGGTAATGAGTACGTTGTAAATATTATTAGTGCATAGGATGATTGTTATAAAGGATACTGTTATGGAGGATGGATGGAGGTTTAATTATAAATTATTTATGTTATTAATGGTTATAAGATAATGAGTGCTGATGGGGAATGTTGTTATATGCATAGACGTATTGTTATAGATAAAGGGTTTGATGATTGTTATATATAATGGAACTTGTTTTAGTATTATTTTAGTGGATTTTGGGACTATGAGTATTGATGTAGAATCAGGTGTATGAGTCTCGTTCATATGTTCTTATTAAGTATTATTATTGAGGGTGATTCTTATGTTAAATTAGAGTTTTATTTTCATGATGCTATATGTAACTTTTATTTCAATGTATTAGCTTTTGTTAGTTGATAGATAAATGTGGGGGATTTATTTCTTCTCCCAGTTTCCCCATGTGTCCTTCCTCGCCCCCCTAAAGGTAACATTACATTTTACGATCATAGTTGTGCTGCAGTAAACACTTGAAATTGTTGATCTGTAAGAGAGTTAATTAGAAAAATGGGCACTCGAGAAAATTAAATATTTATTAAAATAATAATCACTTTAATCTCTCTTATTACTCTCAAGACTTGGCTACTATTGGTCGTCATGTTGGTCGTACTGTTTTTTTTAGAAATCTTCATAAAATTTTAAAGGAATGGAGACATTAAAAAGTGTTTCGAAATAACAGTTTTCTATAGCAACTGTTATTAGCGTAGCTGAATATTTCAACTCGGTGGCAGAATATTAAACTACAATCAGATTATTTTCAATAATTATTGGCTGACAATATAAACTATTGCTAAATGTGACACTATCTGCAACATTAGCAGTACCTAAATAAATAGGGTAAGGGGCATCCAGCAGGCGGTTTAAATGTCTCTTAAGGTCGGTAACTTTAAGGTCGGTACCTTTAAGGTCGGTTACTTTAAGGTCGGTGCCCTTAGGGTCGGTGCTAACTTTACTCTTCAGAGACAGAACGGCAGTTTTAGACAAGAAGCGGGCAACTCAACATGTCCACTGATACATATAGCATAAGCGTCCCCCTTTTCTTTATTTGTAAGTATATATATATATATATATGTAAGTAGATATACAAGTTTACTTGTAACTATCATCAGCACACAATAAAAAATAAAAATAATGCTATTCAACTACATGAACAAGAATCTTTATTTAATAACCAACTCTTGGTCAGTCAACCTTTGGAGAAGAGAAGGATATGTCTCTTATTTATTAATAATATAGAATTACTATAGATTAAGAATAAAAATCTCAGAATGACATCTCATTTCCTTGTCATTTGTCCATTTGCTTGGGCAGTGAAGCCAATAAAGCACTATATTGAGAACAAAGTGTAGGTCAAAACATTTCCTTAAACAGTGAGCAACTGTTAATAAGATAAGAACGTTTCGACCTACATCACAGGCCTTCGTCAGGGCTAAATGGATGCAACAAACTGTGGAGGGGGACTGTATCAATACTACTTTCTATGCTTTGCATAGAAACACTTTTGGCCTGCCCCTCTCACTGGTAACTTATTAATCCTTGATGAGGACTCCAATGAAACGTTTCCAATAAATGGTTACTTTTCATAATAGAACTTATTTTGCATCCAAACCAAGGATTTTCTCATCGATAGGCTATAATTAGACATTCCTAGATTAATGAATTTGATTAACTCTATAACAAATATATTAGAGGCAGGAAAATGTAGGCGATGTAAATGTGAAACCTGCGCAATGGTCAGCAGTTTTATCGAATTACTATATTGAGGCACTTATATTTTTTTTTAATGTAGAGCCTCTCACATATCATAAATATTTCCCACAGCGTCATCATCCAACATCATTGGAACAAATTATCCATCCAACAACAACATATAACAATCAATGAAATTAACATATTCAATTTACTCTACTTTACTTAAATTTTAAGCCTACATCATTTTTTACGCCCCCCCCCAATCATATGATAAAGGCTGTATTAAAGTCTTATCTATGTCGAAGTAATAGTGCCAATTTCCTAATAATAAAAGTCTGAGAGAACCGGAAGGCTGGATGCCGATACGACCAATCCCTGCTCACAAACCTCCGCCCACACACTACTACCCACACACTTCTACCCACACACTACTACCCACACACTTCTACCCACAAACCTCCGCCCACACACTACTACCCACACACTTCTACCCACACACTACTACCCACACACTTCTACCCACAAACCTCCGCCCACACACTATTACCCACACACTTCTACACACACACTTCTACCCACAAATCTCCGCCCACACACTACTACCCACCCACTTCTACCCACAAACCTCCGCCCACACACTACTACCCACACACTTCTACCCACACACTACTACCCACACACTTCTACCCACAAACCTCCGCCCACACACTATTACCCACACACTTCTACACACACACTTCTACCCACAAATCTCCGCCCACACACTACTACCCACCCACTTCTACCCACAAACCTCCGCCCACACACTTCTACCCACACACTTCCGCCCACAAAGATCCGCCCACACACTACTACCCACACACTTCTACCCACAAACCTCCGCCCACACACTATTACCCACACACTTCTACCCACAAATCTCCGCCCACACACTACTACCCACCCACTTCTACCCACAAACCTCCGCCCACACACTTCTACCCACACACTTCCGCCCACAAAGATCCGCCCACACACTACTACCCACAAACTTCTACCCACACACTTCCGCCCACACACCTCCGCCCAAACCTTTCTGTCCATACACCTCCACCCACACACCTCCGCCCACACACTTCTACACACACACCGCCGCCCACACACTTCCGCCCACACACCTCCGCCCACAAACCTCCGCCCGAACACTACTACCCACACACTTCCACCCACAAACATCCGCCCACACACTACTACCCACAAACTTCTACCCACACACTTCTACACACAAACCCGCCAGATCATCCTTAATTAACGAAATCCTCCCACCTACGCCTTCGTCTATCCTTCAGACGCTTCTCAGTAGGCACAGCACTTATTTACTTTTTAGGAATATTTTCATTATTAAGCCTCAAACAACTCTCCGAGCTCATCTCAACTTTCTCGATGCTATCACTTCAATTATATCAACTGGCTGCATCTATCCAGTTTGCCGTTGTGTGATCTAAATTCGGCAGTGGTTTTTACCATGAAATTCTCAACATTTTCTTTAATGCATGAGGACTTTTTCTTTCTCTCTGGAAGAAACATTTTAAACCCTTCTACGCACAAAAGGAATTATTGTAGTGAAATTTTTTTTTTTTCAGATTTCAATGGACACATCCTATTTTACCATCTTTGAGCTTAGATTGAATCGTGGTTAGCCTTTTTAAGTTGAATCATATCAACCTCGATATATATAAGCCTCGAGTGAGGCTTAACTAAAATCTTGTTGTACACTTTAGTAAAATCTTGTTGTACTCTTTAGTAAAATCTTGTTGTACAATCTAGTAAAATCTTTTAGTACACTTTAGTATCATCCGGATTAAAAATACATATAGTTGATAATATATACATATATATAATACAAGCTGCACTATAATATCTATAATATGAAACTTGAACAAATCGGCTATAAACATTTTATATATTTTGCTATTTTCTGTAATAAGTTATAATTTTGCTATAAAAGTTTGCTATTACTAGACAAAAAAATTATCTCTTTTTAATGTTTAATAGTTTTGTAAGAAGATTAAGTATCTATGTATAAAATTTTATTTAATTTTCCGGCTTTTTAGCACCTATCAAATGGCGAGTGTTGTGTAAGAATCATCTATCAAGTTCCTTATATTACTAAAGCGACTTGTTCCAGAATTAATAAAGACTTTATCATTATTATATTTTAATTGTATCTTTTATTTTTAATATATTTTTCACTATAGTTAAGTAGAGTTGAACATATTAGTGAATTTGAGTTGTGTAGCTGTTTGTACTTGAAGGGATTGTAAGGTAAGTAGGTTATTGTAGTTACAGTAATCGTAGGGATTGTAAGGTAAGTAGGTTATTGTAGTTACAGGAATCGTAGCGCAAGTACTCGCATATCTTAATGTTAAATGAGATTAGAATCACTTTTTCAATCATCGATTCACATTTTCCAACTCTTGTTTTATCGTAGACATTATTATTAAAGATAGGTAGAATCACGTCAAGTATAGTGACGGTAAACTACAGACCAATTAATCAAATGGTTTTATAAAAAATGTTCACAAGACAAGAAAATGACGCTATTTTTATTTTAAAAATTTCTTCAAGGCGAAGATTGACACATGCCGATCGTTAGTTAAGATTCGAATATAAAAAAAAAATGATATCTTTCCCGATTCGATATCTCTTTCCTCATTAAATTAAGAATGAAATACTTTTGTAGAATTAACCCATTTACATTAGATAATTCAATTAAGTTTTTTTTATCATTACAACGCTATTAATAAGTATTATTAAGTTGGACCAGAAGGGCACGTGGCCTGTGACGTGGGTCTGCTTTAGCCAAATAGTTATTTGTAATAATTATCATATGTATAATTCAGAGTAATATGATTGAGGGGGTTAAGTCATAGCTATGAGAATAAAATTATCGTTCTGATTAATGTTCATAAATCCAAAATGATCCGATAACAGTCTTTATTTTATTACTACTGCCTTATATATATAATATATCTATACATATTGCAAAACAAAGTCCTCCGTTGCGTCAGTCTGTCTGTTCGCGATAAAATCAAAATCTACTGCACGGATTTTCATGCGGTAACAATGTATCAAAAATCCTCCCTTCAACAAAAATGTTGTTTTATAAAGTTTTGAAGAGTGCTAAACACGAATCCGAAGTCAGAAAATCTCCATTAGGCACCATTTTTTGTCAAATCTGTGTTTTAGAGCGAAAAATGAGGTGATTTTAGACATTTTAAAATTTTTTTGATCACTGAAATCTTTAACAAAAAATTAAAAAGCCTATTTAATTTTGAAGCTTTTATAATGTATTACAATATGAAAAAATTGGGAGAGCATAAGTATTAGGTTTGAGGAGTTTTGGGCTAGCATTTAGAAAAGAAGGAACTGTTGCCTACTGAGGCACCTCTATCTATTGTTCAGCCATCTGGCAGGGAGCTTACTCGCCACCAAGTCTATAGTCTTATTTGAACCTCGATACGGAGCACAACTTTTTTAGTTTCAAATCGAATATGCCGCGACAGTGAAAAAACGATCCTGACTGTTTCTGTTATATTTTTGGTGAAGTGACATTCAAGTGTAATCGGAAATCACTGACTCCATTGAGAAAGAAGGCGTATGAGTTATACTTTGGGTGCCTAGTAAGGGAACAGGATAAACCGTAGTAAGGGGACAGGATAAACCGTAGTAAGGAAACAGGATAAACCGTAGTAAGGGAACAGGATAAACCGTAGTAAGGGAACAGGATAAACCGTAGTAAGGGAACAGGATAAACCGTAGTAAGGGAACAGGATAAACCCTAGTAAGGGAACAGGATAAACCGTAGTAAGGGAACAGGATAAACCGTAGTAAAGGAACAGGATAAACCGCAGTAAGGGAACAGGATAAACCGTAGTAAGGGAACAGGATAAACCGTAGTAAGGGAACAGGATAAACCGTGGGGACCGAACATTTGTTGTACTTCGCGTAGCCGCACTCTCAGCGGTGGCTCAAAGGAACGCATCAAATGATTCATCATGAAAATGATTGTTGTTTCTGTATGACTACCATTAAAGGTTTTACTTCAACCAAAAGTAAAAAGATAACCTTCCATCTGCCATGAGACCTGTTCCGCATGATGAATCTATGCCCATACCACCTAAGCCCCAGAATTATTCCTTGAGTGATAAGGAAGAGCCTGATTCTGAGAATTTTCACCGGGACCGGGAACCAGCTAGGAAATACAACCACCAGGAAGCTAGGAAGAAGTACATTCACCAGGAAGCAATGAAGACATGCAGTCTTCAAGTGATTCTTGTGAAAATGATACCAAGCCAAAACTCAACAACAACCTACATCCATCCATTCCTCATTTTCATGGGTGGCTTGCGTTTGCAATCTTTTATTATAAGATTGGTTTTTCAATTCGTTCATTTCGTTCGTCTCAGAGTATTCATTCTCTTTCGTCGGGAAGGTAAACCTGCTTCGCGCTGTTCGACTGTTTCGTTTTTCGCTGTTCCTTTTGTTTTTACCGTTTTGCTTCAGAAATGGCAGGATCTCCTCCTCTTTTACGTTTAGGCATTGTATGAAATATAAATCAAAGCTTTTTATTAAGAAATACAATATTAAACACTTTTCACACCTTATTTTCGATTTATATTCAGTTACTGTATCACTTTGATTACTAATACTTCACTGTTTGTTTTTATTCATTCTCTGCACTTCACTGGTGAGAAACTGACTTTCAAACCCACGATGCATCATGCTTTATTTACCTCTACCAATAGGGAGCTTTACCCATAGAAAAAAGGCCTCGAATGGTCCACAATGTTCCAGAATATTCCACAACATTCGAGAGTGTTCTGGAATGTTCCAAAATGATGTGAGATTGTTGAAGTATATACATTATTTATTGTAAAATCCCCGCCTTGTAACCGGGATGTAACCTCTTGTTGTTGTGTTCCGGTACTGAGTTACAGCGGACATGTGCTCCTTTGTTGTTTTCTTGTATGTTATGTTAATAAACATTTAACAGTGTATCAGTGATTTATTTACTTCAAATTACTTAAACAGAGATATTCCCGAACATTTCAGACTATTCCCGAACATTCCAGAATGTTCTGGAACGTTCGAACCCACGACGAATCCTGCTTTATATGCCCCTGCTCCACTCATACACGAATATACTGCAATAGCCTTGAAGAAGACCTATAATGTGGGCTTCCAAGGCAACAGTTCTCCCTATTCCGACCATCATACATTTTCCATCTCCTTCAATTCAAAACCACAGTCCTCTCCCGTAACACCCGTTTTCGGCTCTCAGATCTATATACAGCATCCCTATCCTTTCCTTTCCTTATCCGATCCCCCTCCCTTTGGAACTCTATACCTTCTTCCATTCGTCGTTGCAATAACCTTCCATATGCAATAACCTTATGTTATGTTAATAAACATTTAACAGTGTATCAGTGATTTATTTACTTCAAATTACTTAAACAGGTTATGGGACCAGCATGAGATTGAAAGGAAGAAGTAAATAAATGAAGATTTACAGTTTTGTTTTGTCAGTGTTCTGAGGTACGTTTTTTTTTTGTGTGTGATATGGAGTCCAAATCAATCATGATTCCTCAGATTGCTCTGTTAGAAGGGAAGAGCAACTGGGAAAACTGGAAGGTGAGAATAAGAATGGGATTGAAAATGATACCTCGGGCAATAGAAATAATAGATGGAACTTACAAGTGTCCTTCAGACCCTGCTGATACAACTGATAAAGAAGCTGTGAAAGTTTATAATACAGATTTAGCTACATTTAATAAAATTGACAACCAAGCATTGCTGGTTTTGTCTAATAACATGACAGAGGAGATGTTTGAAAAGGTGAGATGCCATGAGTCTGGTAGAGTTATGTGGTTGGGACTTTGCCAACTTTTTGATACATTTTCAGAAGACAGAATTTTTGATTTGTATAATAAATTTTTTGAAAGTAAGTGGATGCCAGATGATGACGCTGTTACATTTATTACTAGAATTTCCAATGCATGGAAACAGTTGCGAGAGGAAATTGATAAGCAATCTACTGATAACAAAGATATTTTACTAATATGTAAAATTTTAAAATCCCTTCCTGATAAGTTCAAACCCTTTACTGCTGGATGGAGACTCATAAATGAAGAGAACAGGAGTTTAAATAATCTTACCCAAAAATTATGTACTTTTGAGAGTAACCTGGGTGATAGCTGTTCAGAAGAAGTTTTGGTTGTTAAGGGGTCTACATCTCAATTTCATAAGCATGTTCGGGATAAAAATGCTAATTTTTATAAAACCTCAATAATTTGCCACTACTGCGATAAAAGGGGTCACACAGTTAAGAAATGTCGGTTTTGGCTTGCCGATGGCAAACCACCTAAGCCTGCTAAAGCTAAATTTGCTCTAAATAATTCAAGCCAAGGTGCAACTCTGTTAACAGTTACCTCAGAAGTTTTTGCTTCGGAGACTAACAGTGAGACTTGGTATGTGGACAATGGAGCAACACATCATATATGTAGCAGAAAGGAATGGTTCACAAGTTTTGAATCATTTACAGATGATCATGTAATTATTACGGCTGATGGCTCTCAAGTCAAGGCGCTTGGCAAGGGATCTATTTTAATTGAAGCTGCGTCTAATGACCATTGGAGAAGATTTGAACTCACTAATGTCTGGCTAGTTCCAGGTATTTCTAAGAACCTTTTTTCGCTTTTATCAGCTCAAGATCATAGACCAAAGAGTAAATTTGAATCCACTGCCGTTAGCTGTAAATTATTTGAAGGTAAAGAAACTCTTGTGTCAGGGAATCGTCAAATTGGAGGTGGTCTCTATAATCTAGCCATTAGGGTAGTACCCACAGCAGATAGCTGTAAGTCAGAAAATAACAATCTATCTGCTCCTATCAAAGACCATAATTTATTACAGCTTCACCATGAAAGGATGGGTCATCAAAATAAACGGCATGTGAAGGAAGTAATTAAAAGAGAACTCAATTTAGACTTGACTCTTGATGGTGAACTCTGTGAGGGCTGCATAAAAGGAAAAGCTCATAGACTCAAGTTTGGACGTCGGAAAAGAGCTGAGAAGACTGGTCAGGTTATAAACACTGATCTATGTGGTCCTTTTATCCCTTCGAAAAGTGGTTTCAAATATTTTCTGTTATTTAAGGACGATTTTTCAAAATTTAGAAAAATTTATTTTATTAAAACCAAAGCTGAAGTCTTTCAAAAATTGAAGGAATTTTTAGCAGAGGTAACTCAATTAGGTCATAAAGTAATGTGCATTCAATGTGACAATGGCAGAGAGTTTAAAAATGAAAGAGTAGAAAACTTCCTAAAATCAAAAGGTATTGAAATCAGATATACTATGCCATACACGCCACAGCAAAATGGATGTGCTGAGAGAGAAAACCGGACCATTGTAGAAACTGCAAGAGCCCTCATGCACTCAGGAGAAGAATCTCTTCCTAAGGAGCTATGGGCAGAAATGATCAATGCTTCAGCCTATATATTAAATCGAACAGGTCCATCATCAGAAAAAGGTAAATCTCCATTTGAACATTGGATAGGTACAAAACCGGGAATCAAAAATCTTCGTGTAATAGGATCCAAATGTTGGGTCCATGTACCTAAAGAAAATAGAAGAAAATTTGATAAAAAGGCTACTCAAGGAGTACTTGTTGGATATGATGGGAACAATGGATACCGAGTCTTCTCAAATAATAAACTAATTAGATCAAGAGACGTCATATTTCAGGAGTCACTCAAAGCACCGATATGTGAAAAATCTTCATCTTATCCCATTGAAGAAAAAGGTATTGAAATGTATTATGAAGAGAACCCGGAAGATCATAAGGAAAATGAAGGAGAATCTCAAGAAATGCCTATGAAAGAAGAAGAAAATTCAGAAGAATATGAGGAAGATCAAGGAGAATTCCTAGAAGAAGAAAATGAGGAAGATCAAGAATCCCTAGAAGAAGAAAATGAAGACCTAGAAATAGAAGATGTAGTGTGGAAAAGAGGCGTGAATCTGAGGAGTCAGGGTAAACTTAATAAACCTAAATCTATGAATGATTATGTCAACATCGTCAAAGGGAGTGAAATTGTGCCGTTGGATTTTCACAGTGCTATGAACAGTGAGGAAGCTGGGGAATGGCGAAAAGCCATGGAAGAAGAAATGACTTCTCTTAAAGAGAACAAAACGTGGACTATCTGTGATTTGCCTCATAATAAAAGGGCTATTCCATCAAAATGGGTTTTCAACAAGAAATATAAACCCGATGGAAATTTAGAAAGATATAAAGCCAGGCTAGTGGTAAAAGGATTTGCACAAAAGAAAGGTCAAGATTTTGGAGAAACCTTCAGTCCAGTTGCTCGTCAAACCACTGTCAGAACAGTAATAAGTATTGCTGCCAATGAAGATATGAGTCTTCATCAGTTTGATGTATCGACTGCATTTTTAAATGGTGAACTCAAGGAGGAGATCTACATTCAACAACCAGAAGGCTTCAATGACAACTCAGGGAAGGTTTGCAGATTACATAAAAGCCTATACGGACTCAAACAGGCTCCACGTTGTTGGAACGAGAAGATAAAGAACTTCCTAGTTAGCATTGGTTTTCAAATTAGCTCAGCAGATCCTTGCTTGTTTATCAAAGAGGTAAATGGTAAAAGGATTTTGTTATGTTTATATGTTGACGATGGATTAATCGCTGCTTCGGATGAAAGAGAAGCAATGGAGCTCTTAGACAAATTAAAACAGGAGTTCAAAATCAAGATTAAACCAGCTGATTTCTATCTTGGATTGGAGATTAAGAGAAGCAAGGAAGGTATCAAAATAAGCCAATCTTCTTACATTAGGAGGCTTCTCAAAACATTCCAGATGGAT
This sequence comes from Arma custos, assembly GCA_037127475.1. NCBI lineage: Eukaryota > Metazoa > Arthropoda > Insecta > Hemiptera > Pentatomidae > Arma > Arma custos. The sequence continues at coordinate 231,600,431 of CM073759.1, forward strand.
GAGTGTCGACCTGTTAGTACTCCGATTTTAAAGGATGATTTAGACAATGAAAATGAACACCAAAACATCAAGACAACAAATTTTCAATATAGAGAAGCTGTGGGTTCGCTTATGTATTTGATGGTATGTACAAGACCAGATATTGCTTATTCCATTAACATAGCTTCAAGAATGCTTGATAATCCTTCCGATAGTGACATAGCCAGAGTCAAACGAATATTCCGTTATTTAAAAGGCACTCCTGAACTTGGAATATTGTACAAGAAAAACCATAGAAGGGGAGTCCTTCAATGCTACTCAGATGCAGATCTTGGTGGTGACAAATTAACTGGCAGGTCTACTACTGGCATTGCTTGTATGTATTCAGGTGGTGTCATATCATGGTCTAGTAAAAGACAGAGTTCAGTTTCCATCTCTACCACTGAAGCAGAGGTCATTGCTGCAAGTGAGGGTACAAGAGAGATGGTTTGGCTCAAAAGGCTTTTTCAAGAGATGACTGATTTCAAAGAAGGTACGCTTTTTGTCGATAATAACGCTGCCATTAAATTAGCAGAGAACCCTGTGTGGCACAAACGTACAAAACATATATCCATTCGCCACTTCTTTGTCAGAGAAAAGGTTCAAGAAGGAGAAATTCATATTTGGAGAGTGGATACCCAAAATCAACTTGCTGACGGTTTAACGAAACCTGTGCTAAGTCCAAGACTTAAGAAACTAAACCAAGATTTGGGACTTTGTTGAACATTCTACTTATGTTAAATTTATTAGTTTTAATTATTTTACAAGTAAATTATGAAGGAAGGTGTTGAAGTATATACATTATTTATTGTAAAATCCCCGCCTTGTAACCGGGATGTAACCTCTTGTTGTTGTGTTCCGGTACTGAGTTACAGCGGACATGTGCTCCTTTGTTGTTTTCTTGTATGTTATGTTAATAAACATTTAACAGTGTATCAGTGATTTATTTACTTCAAATTACTTAAACAGAGATATTCCCGAACATTTCAGACTATTCCCGAACATTCCAGAATGTTCTGGAACGTTCGAACCCACGACGAATCCTGCTTTATATGCCCCTGCTCCACTCATACACGAATATACTGCAATAGCCTTGAAGAAGACCTATAATGTGGGCTTCCAAGGCAACAGTTCTCCCTATTCCGACCATCATACATTTTCCATCTCCTTCAATTCAAAACCACAGTCCTCTCCCGTAACACCCGTTTTCGGCTCTCAGATCTATATACAGCATCCCTATCCTTTCCTTTCCTTATCCGATCCCCCTCCCTTTGGAACTCTATACCTTCTTCCATTCGTCGTTGCAATAACCTTCCAACCTTCAAATCCCGTATATTCCAGCACCTATTATCCCTACAATTCCCAAAAAATCGAAAATAGTAGGGGATCAGTTTTGACTTAATGTTCTCTTTATTCGATGAATGAATGATGTTTTTTAATGTACATTTGTGTGTGTTATTATGTATTTCATATATATGAGTGTGTGGAATTTAAATCACGTACATATGTATTATTAATGTCATATAGATAGATATTAAAAAAGACAAAAAGGGATGAAATGTAAATCTCTGATAATATTGTTTAATTTTTCTTCATTTTTTGTTTTTGTTTTTTTCTTGGCATAAATTTGATATACATGTTAACATAAATTGTTTCTCTTATATAATTATTGTTAATTTATTTTAATTTTGTTTTCTTTCTTTTCTTCTAATCTGTGCTTAAAATAATGTTAGCGTAGGTAATTCACATTTTTTTTTGTTCATTTTTTTATTCTTTCTCACTTATTAAATTACTTGTAATAATTAATTAAATGTAATTATTTTACACTCTAAGATATAATAGCTTACATAGCCTGTATTGTTATTCTAAAGGGAATTGTCCCAGAATAAATAAAGACATTATTATTATTATTATTATATAAGAGAATTTTTTGAGCTCCACCCGAACCATTTACATCCTCTTAAAAAATATTTGTTTCTATTTTTTATTCAATCAATTTTAATATCAGGAGGTTACTTTTACACCAAATTCAGTATATACTACCTAAATTAGTGTTACAAAACTATTGACTTATATTGAAGGAGAAGATAGAAACCCCTCCCCCCCCCCAGTCCACTGTTTTAGGTCTGCCACTGGAATAACGGAACTGACTAATCTGGAATATATTTGCACATTCTATTGAGTGAGTGCACACTTTGGCCAGTCAAAAGTTAAAACTGATCTCTGACTCATTATGTAATAATTTAGAAAGTAATTGTTGCAACAAGTGATTGGGTGACGCACGGCTATTGAGAAGAGCAAAAAAAGTTTGAAAGGATTCGATCAAATTAATGCCAAATATTGAGAAAAGTATTAAAGTATCAACTTAATATTGTCCAATATTTAAATAAAATGTGTACACTGAGGCAAGTATTAACACTTTCAAGTGTTAGTCCATTTAAGTAAGACCACTCCACAGGCATTTATTATGAAATTAACTTAGGTCTTTCTTGTCTATAAATTCAACAAATACTCTTAAATCCATAACCATGGTATGTATGTATCCATAACCAACACATACTCTTAAATCCATAACCATGGTATGTTTCAATCAAATGAGAATAACAGATTTAATTGGATAGTTTAAATAAGAGATTATTTATGGTAGCTGCTAGAAAAATAACATAAGTCAGCAGACCGACCACAGCAACCTGCGCTATTTTGAAAAACTATGAATACAAAGTATCTGATGTAGGCCTACTTTGTACATTCATCACTCTGAAAATTATTGTCGATCATAAAGTGATCTTGAATACAATGAAAATCATTGTCTATACGCATCAAGTAGTTTTTTAGAAAGAACAGCTCCCACGTTCGAAGAAACTGGCTGGGAGAAATAATGGGTTAGTGGCCTTCGGCTTGGGAGAGTGACTTGAGGGCAAATGGTTAGGCGACTACAAGACCTCCTCGTTGACAATGGGCCACAAGCACGAGGCAGGAAGTGATCTGGCTGATTAGGGTTTGAGTAGTAGTCAGTGTATTCAGCATCCAACCTTTTGGTTCGCTCTAATCAAATAAATACTTAACACATTTCGTAACCTCTGAGTTGGGAAACATTATGAAAGCCAATTTGGAGACGGATACTGCCAACAATATGAATCAAGTCGACTTCTGCAGCGCCTGCTCCTTGTTACAGCACACGATTGCTGGAATTTGACAAGCATTAAATAGCATATAATAGCATGGACGAAAACTATTCTCAACATCGTTTGGATTTTTAAGCACAAACAATTACAAAAAATCCCATAAATAATCTGACTACAATTTCAGATCAAAACATTTAATTCAAATTGATAAAAATTAATTATCCACATTCGCCAGAAACAAAAAAAAAAGATTTTATTTAAAAATAAAAGATATGGCCAGGACCGGGACTCGAACCGGGTCTATCACCTCTCCGTGGTGACGCCTTAACCATCTCGGCCGTCCTGGCTCCTTTCCCGGTCAGCCATATCAATTCTTTTCACTGATCCTACATCTCCAATCCGAATTGCGTGAACACATTAGCGATGTATACACGGGAAGAATGTTAATTGAACATTACTTTATTTTTGGATCTTGTTGACTTTAAGTCATTAATATTATTATAATTTATTTTATTGTTATATGATATGATTTTTTAAATATTTTATTTGAAAAGAAAAGGTATGGCCAGGGCAAGATCCAAAAATAAAGTAATGTTCAATTAACATTCTCCCCGTGTATACATCGCAAATTGCGAGAACACGGAGATGTAGGATCAGTGAAAAGAATTGGTATGGCTGACCGGAAAACGAGCCAGGGTGGCCGAGATGGTTAAGGCATCACCACGGAGAGGTGAGAGGCCCGGGTTCGAGTCCAGGTCCTGGCCATATATTTTCTTTTCAAATAAAATAGTTTAAAAAATTATATCATATAACAATAAAATATATTATAAAAAAAAAATTGACATTGAGCAGATAGGCAGTCAGTAAAATTAATACAAAATGACAATGAAGAAGAAGCCCGCGCTACCTATCTACTAAGAAGAGCTACCTATCTACTAAGAAGCGCTACCTATCTACTAAGAAGCGCTACCTATCTACTAAGAAGCGCTACCTACCTACTAAGAAGCGCTACCTATCTACTAAGAAGCGCTACCTATCTACTAAGAAGCGCTACCTACCTCATTTTAAATGCTTATGGCAAAAGATCGCTCTTCCATGTTCGTTTTATCCCAAGCATGAGAATCTTGGTCAGTTGCTCTATCAATGAGTGATGAGATTTTCTTGAGCGCGCTTGTAGAATGTTCGCGTTCACATGCATACGCTTATCGTCGGTTTTTCAAACCCGTATGCAAAAAAGGTTTTGATGACGTTAGAAAAGTATCTTTGATTGAAAAGTTTGGTTTTGTCTACTAAGGATCTGTTTGTAATTCATAGGTCCAAACTGTACTTAGTAAGTATCTGTATTGATTTAATTATTGTCTTGTTTCTTATTAGCGAGTACATTAAATTGAGTTTTCAATTTTGCCCGTCGTTTCTTGAGGGCTCCAAGTCACTCTAATATTGAGTTATTAATTATTTTATAAATATCGCAATATTATATTAAATTAATGTAAAAAAGTTGTGATGTGTGACATAAATGGTATAATTTTATTCCTTGAATCAGGTGTCACATTTTCTGAAACTCGTTATCAGTTGTAAACACTCGAGGAAGCGATATATAAGGACAAGGGATCCCTTCAAGATCATTCTCTTTTATCTTGTGAGCGATTACTGTGAGGTATCGAGTAATCCTTCAGGGTTCTCCAAAATGGGTTTTTTACTTGGGCTTGAGCACGCTAATTTGACGTTGGTGAGTTTATTCATTCTATATCCACAACCCGCATTAATATTATAAAATGGTGTTTCAATAATGTTAATTCTAAATATCGTGCAGATGTCTTCACCTTCCAGAAACGGAAGCCAGCCATCTTCTCGAAAGAGCAGCCTAGGGGTTGGCGACCTGTCCAACGTTGCTGCCTTTGGGAAGCCCCTCTCTCATGGGCAGGTAATGTCACAATAGCAAAATTATTTCTTAAAAAAATATTAGAATATTTTTCTTTATGCAGAAATAAATTCATTTATGACAAGAAGCCTTGGGGGTTTACATATCTCTACAGTGAACACAACTTTTATCAAATTAAAGCAGTAACAATTAATATTATTATTCTATATTAATTAAGGCAATAATTACTTTTAATAATATTGAATTTTAAATAAGTAATTGCATAATAATTAAAATGAAAACTTATTTTACAGTGAAATTCAAAATAAATATTTACCACAAATTTAATATACGGCACTAGCATTAACGTAACTATAGACTTGACTCATAGGGGGGTTAACCCCCACCAGTCAACCACTCCAAAATATTACTCCCTTCAAAAAAGATGCCTCGTAATATAGGTATAATTTATATTATACTATAATCATGTAGCTTCAAATTAAATAAATAGATTATAATTTTTTTAAATGTTATTTTGGAAGTTCTAAAGGTTATTTTCATTATAAATGTTATTTTTGGAAGGAAAATCAAGAAACAGCTTTTAAATACAAGTAACCCTATTTATTGGTTACAATAACTTACTATACTTAATTGCATAAGGAACTTTCTAGACCCATCCAGACTTTACTTCTAGATCGTCTAAACTGTTCTTCTCACATTTGCGATCTTATTGTTGCCGCTATAATAATATAATTAATTGTAAATAAACAGTATTACGTTTTGGTTTGTCATTTTAGTGTACCTTTTATTCATTAAAATAACTGTCTTTGCTCTTTCTTTGTTGTGTTTTTGACATTATTGACCCTTACTTCTGTAATCCAACAATAATAACTTTGAAAAAGTAAAATCCTTCAAATTTTTATTTCTTTTAAATTGTTACTTACAATTTTTTTAAAAATTTCTTTTAAGCAATGGGGGGGGGAGGGTTACATCCCCAATAAACCCCCTCGTTACGCCTATGGGCACTAGTGAACTGACAAATAATATAACATTTATATTTGTTGAGTAAATTTTATGATAGTAACATAACTACACAAGGACCTAAATGAAAGGAAAAAATAAAACATCTAAATAATTATTTAAGCAATGAAATATAATTTCAATGGTGGCATAGCTACATTTTATTTGACACAGAGTGCTCAAATAAAAAAATTTGCCATCCATTTTGACTTTTTTTTTCTCTATTCTATTGCAAAAGTAATCCTTGAATTACTTGTAGCGAATGTTGACAATCATTTTTCTTTTTGTTCTATTCCAACAGACCATTATCAACAATATCAATTACATTTAAATGGCTTATTTTAAAAGGAACTATAATAGACTTTAAATTGTACCAACTCAGTAATCGTTTCTGTCATTATATAAGTATAAAACATATAAATTACTTTCCCACATTGTTTGATCTTTAATTATCATAAATGTTTTTTCAGAACTCTCATTTGACTGTTGCCCAAAATTCGTCGGAAGTATGGATGAAGGAGAAAGAAGTAACCGACATTCAGTGCCGGCTTCAGCCCCAAGTAAGTTTTGATCTTGTTATACTTAAAAAAGATTGTTTATCTAAAATAAAAATTGAAATTTTAGAAATATACTAAACAATTTTTTTTTTTAATTTATAAAAACGTGTAAATAAATATAAAAAACTTCATTACAGTTGTGCGATGATAGCCATGACTGTCCAAAATCCCACGATTCTGAAATGGGACATCGTTTGAAAAGGACACTCAGCAAACTCAGTGCTAAATTGCATTTGAGCGAAAAAATCAGCCTCGCTAAAGTCAACAAAACAACTTCAGGCGTAAGCAAACTACATAATTATTATTGAATTTGAACAAGAATTATAATTATTACAAACAGATTCTGAGCCTATCAGCACTAGTATATAGTCCATTCATTACAAATAATAAATTTTAAAATAATTAAATATATTTTGGCCAAAAAGTTGCTTGATGGAATCAAGCAAAGCACCCTTTCCAGTTTAATAATTATAACTAAAATTTACTAAATTAAACCAATTAGGTCTTAAATATTAACTTTAAAAAAAATTTCAAATAATTATAAAAAATAATTTCGAATCCCGGTCCTGGACTTATCTTTTCTTTTCAAATAAAAATATCTTAAATAATATCCAGTTGAGGTAATTACAAATCAATATAATTTATCTCTAAGTAATTTCCGATAATAATTTATTTGGGAGACTTTTGAAATAATACTCCTCAATTTTGCAGATTGAGGACTAAGGTTTATTTAATAAAGTGTTTCTACCTAGATAATTGAAAAAAAAAATTATCATGTATTAAATTCAACAATTTAGTAATTTTAATGAAATTATCTTTCAGTGTTGTAAAATATTATTAAGACAAACAGAAATATACAAGGTAAAACTATAATTATTTCTATGTTTAGTAACAAAACAGAAAGCTCTACCTATTGTACATAAAGAAGCATTATCTTTGGACTAATATTAATTAACTAATGTCTTTATTTTCTATTTTCTAGGTTGTTACCGGTTTGAGGTACTCTGTTGATCTTGATGCGCTAAATGAGACCTCTGGTAGATGCTACAGTTCAGAAGCCATCAACAGCTTGGGACTTGGGCCTTCACAGGATTCCTCAATTTTAAACATTAAAACTATTCAACGAGCAAGCTTTTAGATGGTAAGAATCAATTTGTAGTAACTTTGAAACCAAAAGGTTTATAATTTTATAAATATTTAAAAGATAATTTAGGAAAATAGTAATACCCTTTCATTTTAATAATTCCTATAAACTTTTGCAGTTAATTATTTGTAACTCTCAGATAATATCCATTAATGAAAATGATTACTAATAGTTTAATTTTTTCATTACAGATTACAACTGAATTTTCGACAACAATAAACTGAGATTATCGAGGCCCCAACAACAGGTACCTCAGTTTGGGTAGTTGATGCTTTAACATCTGATTTTGCGTCAAACGCAATTATTATTTGTAATTTTTGTAAATAATAATAATTAATAGCCTTTGAATCTCATAAATATGGTGTTTTTATTTATTATTAATCTACACATTTCTTGTTTTCATTAGGATATTTTCTGATTATTTAACTTGCCTTTTCTCACAAAAATTAAAAAACATAATAAAATAAAATAAAACTAAATTATCCTTGGAAAATGTTCCCTCCAAAAGGCTCTGAAACATAGCCTTCTTCTCCTTCCAAGTGCCTTTCAGCGTCGAAATGTGAAATGTATTCTCTAACTTTAAAGGGGCGTAAAAATGCCTAAATGTATTCTATAAAATATTCTGTCTTAAAAATGACGAATCCTGATAATTTAGCAAGTTAAACAAAGTGGAATTATTGAACATGGAGCACTGTTTGTAAACTTGAAGTGATAGCATCGCAAAGATTAAGATGTGTCTGTAAATTTGTATTGCTTAAAAACAAACAAATCCTTAAAATATTAATAAGAGCTTATTTAAGACTTAAAAAGAGTATAAAACAATCATAATTTTCTTGAGATATAAAACTTTTCTCAATTTATGTATAACATTTTTGGTAAATGAAGCAAAATGCTGAAGTTTTTTAAAAACAGATTTTACAAATGAAGATGAGACAGTAGCGGCTCATAGCAATAACCTTCTAGTCGAGCGAATTTGCCGATTGCGAATTCAAATAAAGGCCAGATAGTTTTAATTTTATGGCATTTTCCCAAATTATAATAAATCAAAACTGTAAAAGGAAATTGAGGCAATATCATACATCATACAGGGTGAAATTAAAAGAGTGAATTATAAAATGAAAAATTATATAATGTGAAAATAAACAAAGCAGTTACTAAAAAATCAATGAGTGTAAATAAATCTAATGTTAGTAATAAAAATAATATGATATAATAAATTTACATTTACACAAACTTTAAAATTAATTTATTTATAAAAACCTTGTGTCTTTGAAAAAATTATGTTTTTTATAAATTTTTTAACTAAAATGGCAGATGATCTATGGCCGATTTTTTAAAGTAAAGTGTTTGAGGGAAACCATCGATAATCTGCCGGGTGAGAAATATAACTAAGTACAACTTCTCTAGCGGTGAGTTGAAATATCAAAAGATCTCACTGCTGAGGCGGAATTGCGTAGAAGGTGGATTGAGTGGCGATAATATCCAGAGGAGGTACACCTAACACAACTGTCTTGAGACTGACTTACTGTTTATGCTTGTTGCTAAACCGCAAACTGTCATTAAATGTAATACAGTCGAGCATGGATAAGTGGTATCTGCTTAAGCGAAATACTATAAGTGCTACGGAATTTGTTGTCCCATCATTTTTCCCTTAAAAAATCTTTAATTTGAATTTAAAGAGTTTTAAATTTAGACTTACCTAAATCATAAATAAAAAAACAAATCAACTTATTTTAAATAATTATCCAACCTTTTGTGTTTATTTCCTGTTTGGTTTTCTTATGTTTCTTGGATTGTTACAAATTTATTAAAATTTGTAGATCTAACTTATAATCCCGATGCATAAGTGCATATTTATATTTACAGCTGTCGATAACTTTTAAACGATAAGCAGTTATCTAATATCAAAAATATATCTATGGGGCAATAACTTGAAAGAGAAAAGGAATTAATACAATAATATTTTTATTTATAGTAAAACAAAACATAAAGTTGTACTTTAAATTAAAGCAAATTAATTGAAGGGTATGTACAATGTACTCAATATACAATTCAAATAATAAATATCATTATTTTAGGAAGTAATAAAGGAAATAATATATACCATAATTGTTATCACATTTCATCAAGTTGTATAATCTTTACAATTTCTTCCACGGGCTCTCCTTTAACTAGTTTGTCATTAATAATTTTTGGCACCGTTAAGCTTGATAGAACGCTTGCAAATGATTTTTTCGGAATACCCTTATCTTTACGGGGTGCCCTAGGTTTATTAGAACTTGTGGGGAGCTTTGAATTTTCAATTGCTGGCTTTTCGTGAATTCTTCTTATGTGTCGCCTCAGTGAAACCTACAATAAAAATATTATCAGTCAAACCAATAGTTAAAAGATAAAACTCTTGCATAAATTAATTTATATAAGGTAGATTCCTTCTATTCTTCAGACAAATTTTAAGTCTTAACAGGCTTTAATGAATTAGTTAATTCTAACCTGATTTTTGCCCAACAGGGAAGAAACATTTCTTCATAGCTGTTAAAAAAAATTAAAATATTACAGAATAATTAGATTATATATTCTAAAACTAAACTTAACCGTCGAAGAACTGATTCAACAAAAACGTAAAGAAATAGATAACTTAAATATACTCATAAATGAAAAAGAGAAATTTAATGATTTATTATTAAACCATAAAGAAATCTTTACTGACAAAATAGGTTGTATAAAAAATCATGAACATATCCTAGAAATAACGGACACCTCACCCATACAAACAATTTCAATACAAATTAAGTCCTAAAGTATTGGAAAAAGCACGAGAAGAATTAGATTATATCTACAAATTTTTTTATAATACAATCAATAATACATACAAAAAAGCATTTAATCAAATAAAAAAATATATCAAAAGTAAATAATAAAAGATCGGTTAATATAGGAAATGAAAAGTGGTTCGTTAATCTTACTAATATAGTATTTCCATCAGATGTGAAACAGGTTTTATCTCTCGGCACTAAATATTGTATAAATTATGAACCAAATCAATTATCCGTAACATGTATCATTATGACATTGAATATATAATACAAAATAATGTGGAAGAAACTGATCATGATGAAATAAGAGGCAAATGCGTTAATGTAATTACAAATTACAAAAATAATAACAAGAAAGATTTTAACAAAAAAAAATTTAATAAAAAAACCGAACAATTTTTAAAAACACAACCTAATATAATAACCACAAAAACAGACAAAACAAACCAAACTGTCGCGATCAACAAAGACGAATACATAAATAAAACTCAGTTATTACTGAATGATGCCCAAACTTATAAAAAGGTCGGTTCTAATCCTACACATAAATTGATGACAGATACTAACTTAACTTAACTTTAGGATTATTAAAGCAGAATAATTACATTGATATAAAAACATACAAAAAACTCATTACTAATTCCCCGACTTCCCCTAAATTATATACAGTTATAAAAAATCATAAACACGGAAACCCAGTCAGACCCATAATATCATTCATAAATTTACCGACGTATGAGCTTTCAAAATACTTAGCCGAATTGTTAAATCACTTATCTACAAATAAATATAATCTTAAAGATTCATTTGAATTTCATTAAAAAATCACAAATATTAAAATTCCTAAAGGTTATAAATTAATTTCATTAGATGCATTATCTTTATTTTCTAACATATGCATTTCCAAAATAAAATCTATAATAGAAAAAAATTGGAATAAATTAAAAACGCATACAAAAATCCCCAAAAAACTTATTTTTACAATTACTGGCCCTATGTACAGATAGAGGATATTTTCAATTCAATGAAAAATTTTATATCCAAAAATTCGGCTGCCCTATGGGATCTCCTATTTCACCTATCTTGGCTGATATTTCTTTAGAAGAACTGTGAATACAGTCACCAAAAATACCATTTAATATCCCGTTTCTATTTAAATATGTGGATGATGTAATAACAGCGATACCAACCGAAAAAAATGAAAAAGAAATAATTTTAAATGAATTTAATAAATATTTCATTCAATTAAACTTTACTATTGAATTTGAAAAAGATAATAAGATATCATTTTAAGACGTTCTCTTAATCAGAAAATCAAACGCAGAAATAGAAACTAAATGGTGGCAAAAACCTATTCACCCTGGTCGATACATAAACTACACAAGCCAATGCCCCAAAAGATATAAAATGAATATGGCTAAAAACCTAATAAATCGCGCGAGAAAATTATCATCCCCAATACACCAAAAAACAGCTGATAACAAAGTAGTGTACCTCTTATTAAAGAATGCACAGCCTCCTTTGTAATTTATTAAAAACAACAAAAGCACTTTCTAACCAAAACAAGCTAAATGAAACCAATTCTAAAAAATACTATACAATACTTTATATACAATCACTTTCAGAAAGACTAGCAAAAACACTCACTGGTAATAAAAGTAACATAGACTCCGCAATTTCTTTCAAAGACAGCCACTGTGTCAAGACTATTTACAAAAACCAAAAATTCGGATAAATTAGAGATAAAAATCGGATAAAATGTCGTGTACCAAATAAAATCTGAAGATAAATGCGGTAAATCCTATTTTGGAACATCGGAACAATACTTAAAACGTAGAGTGTACCAACACAAATTTAGTTGTGATTCAATAATAAAAAAAAAACCCAATAAACCGGATCAAACAGCTCTCACTACACATTTTAGAAATACACAACATACCTTTAAATTTGATAAACCTAAAATAATACACCAAGAGAAAAATAGTTTCAAACGGAATATAAAAGAAATGATAACTATAGAGAAGTATAAAAATCGTGCTGTAAACAAAAAATCGGATGTTCAAGGTCTTAGCTCGTGTTGTGCAAATTAAATTAATTCATAATATTGTAACGGGCTGAGAATTTTTTTTTTTATAGATAGTTAGTTAATGTGCATTAATTACAGCTTTTATTCAATGCTAAAAATTTGAGCGAATTTAGATGTATGTAATGAAAGTAATGTGTATTAACAAATTTTGAACTCTCATCTTTGATCTTTGTGATCAAAAAGAAGTATGTTATCCTTTGAGATCAAAGATTTAGTTTTTAGTTTTACGTATTATAGAAAATGATTAGCATTTAATTTCTTCTTCTCACTAATAAGTTTTAAAAATACTTTAGGTTGTAAGGATTTTTGTACATTAATATGTAGGTACATGTTATCCTATGCCAAATAAGATTTGCTAAGTTTATTTCTTTTTGTGACTAATTACATCCATGTTCTTTGTATATGGTTTTGGTTAAAGGCCGTGCAGGTCCTTAACATTTAGTTTTAATAATATTTAATTAAAAGTTAATTCTTAATAGAAAGTGACGTCTGTTTGTGGAGACGCTGAGCCAAGCGGTTCATAACTCCGATGCCAACTCAGCAGGAAGTGCATCAGCGATTCTCACCGAAAAATCCACGACTCTTATTATTATTAAGATTCTCGGGATAATGATGACCACCAGGGGCAGCACCTGTCAGACGAAGAAGTAAGAATGCTGACGACAGCTCGAAGAAGCTTAAGTACCCGACGGTTTTCCTCTCGTGGCCCGGAGAAGAAGAGTACCTCTGCCTATGTTTTATAATAGAATTAGGGTGTTTATTAGGTAATGAGTACATTGTAAATATTATTAGTGCATAGGAGGATTGCTATAAAGGATACTGTTATGGAGGATGGATGGAGGTTTAATTGTAAATTATTAAGGTTATTAATGGTTATAAGATAATGAGTGCTGATGGGGAATGTTGACGTTGTAATTATTAGTGCATAGAATTATTGTTATAGATAAAGGGTTTGATGATTGTTATATATAATGGAACTTGTTTTATTATTATTTTAGTGGATTTTGGGACTATGAGTATTGATGGAGAATCAGGTGTATGAGTCTCCTTCATATGTTATTGTTAAGTATTATTATTGAGGGTGATTCTTAGGTTAAATTAGAGTTTTATTTTCATGATGCTATATGTAACTTTTATTTCAATATATTAGCATTTGTATTGTGATAGATAAATGTGTGGGGTTTATTTCTTCACCCAGTTTCCCCTTGTACATGTAAATTTCCCCCTCCCTCACCCCTCCCAGCTCTTTCTAGGTTGCCATAGGGTCCCAGAGAATAGCAGCAGGTAACAATATATAAAAATAATAATCTAATATGATTCAACAATTAAATAAAACTGCTGTTCCTAAAAATAGATTACTTACTCATAGATCATAGCAATTGCAATATAAACATTTTAAGCTGTATTGCGAGGTAACTGATTAATGAAAAACTGATTCATTCTTTGGAACTTGTAAGTACACCCCATCTATTACAATTCACTTGTTTGTTCATTTAACATCACTTTATGCTGCTATGGCTAATCGGACGATGCTACAGTGGGAGCTCTAGCCACTAGACCACAGGTGACCGTCTCTATTACAACTTACACAGGCCATTTTATATTTATTTTAGAGTGATATTTAATGTTTTTACTAAAAGCTCATTTGTTCACTGTCAGGGCATGAGTATGAGACTAACCTAGTCTTGAAACATCGCCTATAAAGTTCAAGAAAGACTGAAACTCAAGAATATATATATATATATATATATATATATATATATATATATATATATATATTGTTACGGGCTACTGGGTATTAAAATGAATTAAACTACTACTAAATTGAAGATACTAATATTTATTACCAAAAGTGATAAAAAGAATACACTTAAATTATTAACAATTAAACTATTAAACTGATATAAATTTACAGTAACAATATTCTAAATATTTATCATCTAGGCCTAACTCCTATTTAATTATTACAATAATATAAGATATTACTAATTCTAAATGACTTAACTATTTACATAAATTTTTATGTACCTATATTATAAAATTACAACTACTACTTAACTAATTAACTACTCCTAATTAACATTTACAGTTCACTAGTCCACCGACCGTAAGATTCTCCAAGTATGACAAACTGACACACAGTAACAAACAGAAACAGTTTATTACACTCGCGAGACTATCACAGTTCACTGATACACTTATTACACTGGCCGGTTCAACACTGACTACTTTATCACACTCACACTCACTTATTACAGATCATGAGTATGCCTGGTCTACTCTCAGACTGAGTATGCCTGGTCTACTCTCAGACTGACTCGCTCGAGGCGAGGGAGGTATTTAAATAGGCAAGGCCGAACATTCTAGAAGAAAACGGAACGGGGGAGAAGTTCTGGGAGTGTCTAGAACCTTCTTAATAACTTCCGACAAAAGGAGGCGTTCGAAAAGGTTCTAATCCTATCTTAACTTCTCCCACCGACGGACTTAAGCCGCTGATCCCTTGTTTCCGTCCTTCTCTCTGTGGCCATAACAATATATATATATATATATATTATTGTAAATAAAATTTGGATGGTGAAATAAGAAAAAAAAGTAATATAATGACAATAATTGTTTCAATTATGAAACTTTTACTCTGATTCTAAATTTGCTCCTTCTTCTGTGTCCACTACACAGGATGGGCACATTATAACTTTGTGTTCTCCACATAAACATTTTTTACAAAAAGGAATATCCTTTTCTATCCTTTTTGTCTATGCTAGATTCGCATCGCTCTTCTATTCATATGTTCTAGAGTCAAAGAACAAGCAAGTGCTTTCAGGAATGTTGATCTATCTCGAGAAGCAAATCTGTCTTTCCCACTGTTTCACTTATACAGCACGAAGTCATTGACACCAGCAAAATCTAGCATACCATGGAAGTATCTGAGTGGCCACTGTTTAGTTTTTTTCTTGGTGGTTTTTACATTGCACAACATATCAAAAGTGTCGACACCCCCCTTTGTCATATTATAAAAATTTATAACCTCTGGCTTTTCAGTTTCTCGGTTTATATCTCCAACACTGTGCATTGAAGATAGTAGTAATACTTTGTATTTTTTTTAGGAGCATGTGACACAAGCATTTTGTCAGCTTGGTAAAGAAATTGTGAGGTAAGTGCTGGTGATTTTTGGAGCATTTGGAGTGGAATTTGAGGTTTATTTTTACACCAACAAATGTCAGCTGTCTTTCACTAAGTTTCTCTGGAACTAAACCAATTGTCAGTAGTAACATTTCGGTTTGTTCCTTTTACACATTCCGTAAACTCTAGCACTTATTGTGCTGGAACAGATACTATAGTATTTTGATTCTTTATTTCTTTTCCTATGTAAGGAATACCATTTATAAAATAAAATGTTTTATTGAGAACACTTTCAGACCATATTTATCAGGTTTTTTTGGCATAAACACTTTGAACCTGCACCTTCCCCCAAAGCTCAAGAGAGTTTCATCAACTGTCAAATATTCAGAAGGGGAATAATATGACAAACAATTACTATTAAATGCGTCCCACTTATTTCGAAATAAGTTTCGCAAATTTATCACACGCTTGCCTAGACTCTCTTGTTGTTTTAGAGTCAAATCGTAAGGTCGTGATAAAAAAATCAAACCTTTTCTGAAGCATTGCACAACGGAATAGAGGAGGTCCATAAATGTTAGAAAAAAGCTCATCTGTACTCAGTCCAGACTGCTTTAAGGTGCCACACATGTATAATAAACTTACCAGGGCGCGGATTTCGATTTCATCTGTTGGTTTTGCTGACCTATTTTCAGTTTGGAAATTTTCATTCCTTGTAGCTATTTCTTCATTAGTGAAACAGACTATTCTTTTCACCACTTCGTCATCAATAAATAATGGCCACAGTTCAAGTGGATCCTTAAGCTCTTTAGCCCTGCCTCTAGGCCCGGCAAGGTGGGCTATGATGTTTCTCTTTGTGATTCTTGAAAACTTCGAGTGCAGTGATTTGTCCATCCAAATAGTCATGTTATCCTTCCCTAAAACAAAATTACGCTCATGGCTAGCTTCTTCCTGGTCCATAAATTCACAAGAGTCTGCAATAACTTCATCATGCTCTACGTCATTATTATTTAAAATTTCATTTTCCAGTTCCGAACCAGAGTTACCACTTGTCTCTCCATTTGACTCTTCTTCTTGGCGTCTATATTCCTTCCAGAACTCTTCAGAAGTCATAAAAATATCTTTTGTGGACATTTTGTAAATCTGTAAGAGAAACTAAAAACTTTGTCACATCAAACCGATTAGAAAATAATGTAAAATTTATAGGAACGTCGGGTGGGATTCCACCCATATCTAGGAAACTGAATAAAACTGTTTTTTCTTAGAAACAGAGAGATAAGGGTGACTCACCTGACCTGCTCTTGCAGAAGTGGAAGGTTGACTGAAAGGGTATTTAGGGGTTAGAAGGAAATATAAAATAGAGTGCGCTAGTAGTAAACAACAATATGGCGACCAGGTGGTATTCCACCCGGATGTTCTGGGCAGGGGGTTAATAACTATCCTTACTATTTCTATACTCTATATATTATTCTATAATTCTTAGTACTGCAGTGTTCTTGTAGTTATTTTCTGTTTTTCCTTCTTAGCCCTGAAGATGGCCTACACTGTAGGCCGAAACTTCGGCATTTATAATAAATAAGTTTTCTTATTTAGTGTTATTTTGACTGCACCCCCAGACTAATTAGCTCCTTTATTCTATTTTATAATAATACCTTCCTTAGAAAGGTCTGGTCTCCTGCTAACAAAACAAAACAAACGAACCTTGCTTAGAAGAATCGCCTGGCAACAAAACAAAACAAGTACCTTTCCAAGAAGGGTTGCCTGGCACAGGTCGCAAGAGAACCTTTTCAGCTCTGATGGTTTCCTCAAAGTTTTATTCAAGTGTCGAATTATATGAGCCTCCAAAAATTGTTTGTTACGGTAACCTTTCTTGCAGTATCCGCAAACATAATCTATAAAAAAAAAATTTACTAAAAATACGGTTACGACCACTATAATTATTAGAGTAAGGATAGAGATAGTTGGGGGTGCAGTCAATTAAAATTTTAATTGACTGCACCCCCAACTATCTCTATCCTTACATTAGAAGTTCCAGTCAACTAATTGCTTTTCTCTAACATAATTATTAGAGATTTATGACTTGTATTTATTACACAATTTTATACAAACCACATGAATATAAAATCTCAACTTTTCAGGAAAGATATAATATGGTCGTTTTTAAAAATTAAAAATTAATTATTGGGCATACAACATATACAAAAATAAAATTAAAATCCATACACCAAAACATCCGGGATTTAGTTTCACAATTTTGCCAGAGATATAAAAAAGTTTCACGTTTCTCACCGTAAGGGTGTGATTTCAAATGTTTTCTTAGACTGGACCAGTTTTTAAATGCTTCTATACATGTTTTTACAGGGCACAAATGTAAAACATGTCCTCTTTGATGCCTTTTTAACAAGAACTGGTGATCAAAACCGGTATTGCACTCATCACAACTGTAAAAAAACATTTTTAAATCATATTACTAATTATTATGTAAAATTATGAAAATTTATGCATTATGCATTAATTTAAATTACAATGATATACATTATTAATTTACTTTGTTGGTAAAAATTTAAACATAAAACGGTAATAAGACTTACAAATATGGATGATCTACTGAATGCGTTAAAATGTGTTTCCTTAGTTGGTTACGTTTAAAAAAACTTTTTCCACAAGTTTTACATGTTTTTTCTTCATGTGTTCTTGTGAAATGTTTCTTTTCAAACTGAAAGGTTTTAAATTCTTTTGTACAACCCGGATGACGACATCTATTAGATAAACAAAAACAAAGTTAGACAAAAAAAAATTCAATAAGGGAAAATGAAAACATATATTTTAAAAGGACATAAAAACTCCATACTTGATCAATTTGGTGACTATAATTTTTATTTTATGAGCAGTTACTTTATGCCTCCGCAAGTGGTAATTTGAGGTGTAAGACTTATCACAATTTTCAAAATCACAAGGAAACGGCCTCTGAAAATTAATAAGTACATATTAAATATTATTGATAATTTCAGTAGGAAAATATACACAAGAGTCATTAAATTTATTTCTTTTTTTTTTTTGCGTCGGAGAGGTCTCTGTTATATTTTATTATTGGTATTAATATATTTTTGATCAGCCCTGGATTCTTAATATTCAAATTTTGCAGATTTATTTCACAATCACAAGAACAATGGCAACAAGAAAATTCTTTTTAAATTAATTGCGAGAACGCATGTATATATGTATAATAAAAAGTCCCTCTCTTGAAGTAAAAAATAAGGCATTATGATGTAACGATTAAACCAGAAGCTTTTCTATCCAGCGCAAACACTGTCCATCACCTTCTATGCAGCGCAAACACTATCCATCACCAATAAGTTGCCAAATTGAAAGGTTGGAAATTAGAGAACAGAAGTTATTAAGAAACTAAAATTCTCTAATGATAAATTAGTCCTCACGCGAAATGAGACCCTTATAAAGGGTCTTTATAAAACAAAATAAAAATCCCTGACACAATGATGAAAAGAAGGGTTAATTAATATGGACCTATCCTGCAAACTTATATGGACATATCCTGTAAATGAATGTAAGTAGTAGGCTATTGAAAAGAATATTTAAATCTGAGGAAAGGAACGTTTGAGGCAAGAACAAACACGGCGATGAAATATCAATAGATGTTTTTGGTCAATTGGAAGGCTTCTTTGATCGGGCTCTTTTGGTCAATTGGAAGGCTACTTTGATCGGGCTCTTTTGGTCAATTGGAAGGAACCTTCGATGTGGGCCTTTCTGACCTACATTACTTTTTTTTCTCTAGGGCATTCCGCCTGATCCGCTCTCCAAGATACTTTCAAATCATTAGGTTCTGTTTTAAATTTGTTTTGTTTTTTAATTTTTAAAACAACAATAGAAGGGAAGTTCAGTTTTGTCTTCTTTTATGATTTAAAACAAATAAATAAAAGCCCAGAGATAAAGCCACACTTTATGGGAAACAAAGATACTTAGACTAATAAAAAAAAAAAAAAAAACTTAAGAAAGACAAATATGAGAGATGTGGATGTTTGCAAGATTGTTGGATGATGGAAATAACAAACTGGTCCTATTAACCATAAACAAACAACAAAATGTTCTCGAATAACCTCTAAATAATCTCCTGCCTCCTGGAAATATAATGATAACTAGAAAGTTTCGGATTGGCACCTCTAATCATCTCTTTTTTTTTAGTTACTCGCTCTTTTAAAAAACAGCAGCCAAGAATGAATGAGTAGCTTGAGTTTAAACAATATTTCAAGTAAGTGTGGCTATAAGCAATAACTTTCGAGAATAAAGTTAGAAAGTTGATAACTTTAAATTCTACTTTGTTTTCCTGATTATTGCAACTGAATGGCTTTGCAAAGAATTATTTTATATGGAGAAATCTAACTGGGTTTAGACAATATACAATCCGTAAACTCTGTTCCTTTCCAATCACACCAGACAATCTCAATAACCACTTCGTACCCAATACATCGCCTAAATCCTCATCCGCTACCAACATTGATCATATAAATTTTAACCCATATAATCATATAAACTTCTTATAATCATATAACTTTCATATAATCATATAAACTTCTTTTTCTCCCATGTATTATATGACCAACTGTTAACCACCATTCTGAAATCCCGCACCAATGATAATATTCCTTTAAAGCTACTAAAATCCTGCCTCCCTGTCATAATACCCGTATTACATCATATTTATGATTTCTCGTTACAGAACTCGGTATTTCCCACTCCTTGGAAAACCGCGTTAGTGCTAAATAAAATTGAAAATCCCTCCTCTCCAAATGACTTCTGCCCTATCTCCATTCTCTCTAACCTCTCAAAACCAAATTTCAAATTTTCTAGAAGAACGTTCCATCATTGACCTTCTCCAATCCGGCTTTCGACCAGGATATTCAACTCAATCTCCTCAAAATCACTCATGATCTCCATACTGCAATTGAACAGCAAAAATTAGTAATTCTGATCCTTCAAGATTTTTTCAAAGTCTTTGACACAGTAGACCACAATATCCTCCTCTCCAAGCTACGAAACTTACCTCTATCGAACAATGCTTTAGGATGGTTCAAGTCTTTCCTCTCAGATCACTCCCAATATGCTCTGGTCCCTGTTCAACCTCCCTCCATAACCCTTCCGCTGTCCTGTGGTGTCCCACAGGGTTCATCACTATCCCCCACCCTCTTTGCCATTTACATAAACGACCTTCCACTTCTTATCCAACATTTCCCCTTCCAATCTGTTACTAGCCACGGAAAAACTCCAAGATGATCTGAATCGAATAAGTAGATGGGCAATGGATAATAAGCTAAAGATGAACATGGACAAAACCAAGGCTATAGTAATAGGGTCAAACCACTTCCTTAAAACTATTCCCCATAATCCAATCCTCTTTCTAAACAATAATCCTATCAAATTCTACCCAACTGTCAAAAACCTTGGAATTATTTTAGACCAAACTCCTGGAAAAACCATATCTTTGAAATTTCCCATCGTACCTTTTCCACCTTAAAGCGCTTGAATTACCTTCGTCACCTGTTCCCTTTTGAATTCCGTAAACTCCTAGTTTCTTCCTTAATTTTCCCTCATTTGGACTATTGTTATACAGTGTATAGGGTATCTCAAGCAAAATTGAAACGGTTGCCTAATTGCTTCGTTCAATTGATCGTTGGGATTCCGAGAGATGCCCCGATCACCCGATATTTAGAAGAATTGAAATGGCTCTACCATTCCTACTGCCGTAAGTACGTCCTAGCATCTTTTCTTTACCAAGATATCCAATCCTGCCGTCCATTATACATTTTCGATCTCCTTTAATTCAAAACCAAAGTCCACTCCCGTAACACCTGTTCTCGGCTCTCAGATCTATATACAGCATCCCACCGAACAGCAGCTTTTGACAGAGCTTTCCTTATCTGATCCTCCTCCTTTCGGAACTGTATACCTTCTTCCATTCGTCGTTCCAATAATCTTCCGATCTTCAAATTCCGTATATTCCATCACCTGTTATCCCTACAATTCCCAAAAAATCGAAAATAGAAGGGAATCAGTTTTGACTTAAAGTTCTCTAAATTCGATGAATGAATGTACATTCCGTGTATGTACATTTGTGTGTGTAATTATGTATTTATATGAGTGTGTGAAATTCAAAGCACGTACATTTATAAGAATTCATCAAGTTAGATATTTAAAAAAAAAAAAAGACATGAAGGGATTAAATGTAAATCTCTGATAATATTGTTTAATTTTTCTTCATTTTTTTTTGTTTTTTTTTTTTTTCTTGGCATAACTTCGATATAAATGTAACTATAAATTGCTTCTCTTATATAATGAGTGTTAACTTATTTTCATTTTTTTTCTTTCTCTTCTTCTAATATGTTTTTAAAATATTGTTATTGCAGGTAATTCGCATTATTTTTTTTTTAAATTTATTTCTATTCTTTCTCATTTGCTAAATTACTTGTAATAATTAATTAAATGTAATTATTTTACCCTCTAAGGCATATTAGCTTACAACACCTGTATTGCTATTCTATAGGGACTTGTCCCGGAATAAATAAAGACATTATTATCATTGTAAAAAAAAATAATACAAAAAGAAAAAAAGGTAAGAAGAAATAAACAATGTGAAAAACCTTGAGGGCGAGAAATTGGGGTACTTAGTACACTCCTCTGCCACCGTCCCTATGATAGTTAATTCTATATTCAGATTTAACGGTAACTATTAGTTACAGCAAGTAAGGATGACATATATGTAATTTCATTTTAATATTATCAGTAGTAATATCCCTAGAACATTTATAATAGACAAGATAATTTTATGACAATAGAAAGCTCGTTCCTTGGTACCGAAGCCGAAGGCTGAAACACAACGATACATTTATTTATTTATTAAAAGTACAATTATTAAAATTTAACTAAACATTAGATTGGTTGCTGTTCTCTGTTATAGAAGATATATTACCACGCATAATATTTATAATCTTATTTATT
Organism: Arma custos; assembly: GCA_037127475.1. Taxonomy (NCBI): domain Eukaryota; kingdom Metazoa; phylum Arthropoda; class Insecta; order Hemiptera; family Pentatomidae; genus Arma; species Arma custos. The sequence continues at coordinate 231,623,183 of CM073759.1, forward strand.
GGTGTTCATGATCGAGATTTAAGTATGGCTTTATAGAACTTTGATTGCTATGATGTAACATTTTGAAATTTATTTGGAATCAAGTTGACAAACTCAACACGTGTTGTCAAAGTGATTGATAATTGCACTGAAAGCAATTAGTGTGATGTTGACATGATAGGGTGAAATTGTTTCATATGACACAAAATTTGATTGGTTGTTAGAAGTATCAAAAAATTTTCATCATTATAGTATTCTTCATTATTATACATACACATCATTATAGTATTACTCAAAGTATTATTAAAACATAAATTTTAATCTAGACTTTAAAGATTATTCAATTATATACTTTTCCTAAATGTACAGCTTTGTGTGCTTGAAGCCTCCAAGGTCGAGAAAATTTTGCATTACATCCAGCAAAGTCGCAATGATGAGATTTTTTTATTGGCTTTCCAGGAGACCTCAGAGTGCCTGGAAGAAAGCATAAAAAACATCTTATAACCGATTCAAAACAGATTACTAAAATTATATTTAACTTTTATTTGGATTACCAGAAACCACAGGATGAATATTTTCTATGACATCTGAAGATTCTGAGCCAGATGTACGAGTCATTGCTCAAGAGCTATTTATTAAATTCTACCTGTATAAATTAATGTATAATTAAATGGAATTAATATTTTTACATAATTATGTTATGTTAAAAAAATGTTTATGTAATAAACTACAGTGTATTATCTTCTTATTAGATGCAAAAACATTTTTGGCATGAAGTGCTATTTTGGGAGGAAATGAATTATAAACCACGATATGTCATAAATGGTCACAAAGGTGAAGTATAATAATTATAAAAGGCTTGGTGAGCCCGAAGGCTTTATGTTGATATCAACTTAACTCAAATCCTTCTTTATAAACTTTCGTACCCACATTTCCACCCAACCAATTTGGTTCACCCTCAAAGCAATCCTTCTTTATAAACTTTCGTACCCACATTTCCACCCAACCAATTTGGTTCGCCCTCAAAGCAATCCTTCTTTATAAACTTTCGTACCCAGATTTCCACCAAACCAATTTGGTTCGCTCTCAAAGCAATCCTTCCATCTACAACACAGACATTTACCAGTTCACTTAGCACTAATTATTTTTTTTTAGGAATTCATTCATTATTAAGCCCATTCAAAATATTTATAGTTTTCTGTTTTTATCCAGCACCTGTTAATATTGTCCAGCAAAGCAAGTTAGTAGGTTTCTGTTGTGAAGGATGAACATTTTCTCCCTATTATCATTTAATTGTAATTTAATTTATCCTGTTTAATTCAATTTAAGATCAGAATAACAATCCTCCAAAAACAAGCTGTTTTAAATTGATAACGAATATAATTTTTTTTATAACAACCATTACTGCTTGAATAATGAGTCATCTATATTACATGAACGTATTCCTCCTTTCAAGACAGTATTTGCTTAGTACAGTAGTAAGTGCTTAGTAAATTGAAGCATCAATCCAATCAAAATAGATATGATTGAAAATAGGCTTCAATATGATATTTACTTAATTATTTTATACAACATTTAAAGACAAAAAAAAACAAGGATAATCAAGGTTCAAAAATATGGGTTGGACATTACATTTCAGCCTGGTTAAACTAAATATTTTTGTTTTGCTATTGACAATAAGTTTTCTAATAAGGCAGTACCCTGAATTGTGTATAACAATTTTTTATTTCGTTATTAGAACACGAGTAGTTAAAAATCATACAGGCCCAATAAAAGCATTATTTTTTCATGAACAAAAGATGTGAAATTAAAATACAAAATAAATAAATTTTATTTAAATTTTGGAAAGAAATTGATTAATGGGAGATTTTTTATTTTTGAGGATAAACTTTTAATGAAACTTTATTATCAACAAATATAGATTTGGCCAAATGATGGTTAAACATTAGGCTATTCAATTAATTGTAGATATTCACTTTATAGAAACTGAGTGAGCACCAGGAGGGTAGGCTCAAGCACCACATCACAAGGATCTTTCCACAACACAATAATCAATCCACAACATAATAATCAATCCACAACACAATAATCAATCCACAACATAATAATCAATCCACAACATAATAATCAATCCACAACACAATAACAGAATAGCATAACAACGTAAATCAAATTTTACAAGAAAGGATGTTTTTATTTCTTAATATAATATAATATATTAAATAATATAATAAAATTAAATAATATAATATATTCTTAAAACCAATTTATTTATTTATTTACACAGATATTCTATTAGATATGTTTCTATTAATCCAGAAATAGGCTTAAATTGATGACAACATACTTTTCAATGAGAGACAGGATGATTCCCACATATTGAGTTATTTTAATTCCTCACTAAGCTAGTTATAGCTTAACTGACCGTTTATTTTCTAACTCAAAATGGGACATGTGATTATATACGACAGATAATCGGTTAATAATGAAAGTAAACAATACTTTTTAATGAGAGGAAAATAGTTGACTGGATGATCTAATGTAATGGAGATAGTTGGGGGGTGCAGTAAAAAAAAAAACACTGAATAAGTAATAAACTTATAATTATGTGCCGACGTTTCGATCTACAGTGTAGGTCGAAACATCGGCACATAATTATAAGTTTATTACTTATTCAGGGTTTTTTTTTACTGCACCCCCCAACTATCTCCATTACACAATACTTTTTAATGTTTTTGATTATAGAAAAAGTCTAACTTAATACAATTATTGTCCCTTAAAATTATATTCAAATCAATGTAATTATTTATACTATAACAAAGTGTGTAAAATAAAAACCTATCTTCAGTTCACCTACTTTGTCAAGGCCAAGTTCCTCTAACAGTAATTGTTTATTTACATAAGATACGTTTAACAAAATTATATTCATATTTTTTAGAGAAACAAATTTGCATTAATAATGTTGGAGATTTTAAAACAGAATACAGTTCTTGGTATGTTTTTTTTATATTGTCCTGTATGGGATGTATGGTCACTTTAGTCATAGCAAAAACAAAAATATTTTAATGCTACCATTCTAATTGTATCCTAATAATAGGATAGAATCCTAATTATATTATGATAGGCATTGTTAAAAGAAAAAACAAAATATTAAAGGAAAAAAAATCCTTTATATACATTTCATATATAATTTATGATATAGTGATAATATATTTATCACAGTTCTTAAGAATAGGTAAGGAAATAACTTATAGGCAGCAAAGAATATAGTAAACTTAATTTGATAGAATATATTTTAAAAATTAGAAAAAAATACCTTGGTAACCCTAGAAACTGAATTTCGTCAGTAAGGAACCCAACTTGCATTTTTAAAGCATCTTGGGTAGGTCTTAGATGATTTAGATAAAAATATTATCAATCACTATAACATTCCAATAACAGGCTTGAGTTATCAAATCAGATCACTTTTAAGGATAATCTTAAACAGCACGTGGGTTGTGTTATGTGAAAGATTAATAATATACACCAAAGAGGTCGTATTACCCAAAGAGGCTATATTACCGAAAGATACACATTTCCCATAGTTGCACTAAAATTATTTCATACTAAATCTCGCGATTATTTTTATTTTTGGGAATATTAAAAAGGGAGCGAAGGAAAAGTTATAACTAAAGGGCGGATTTCGTGCAGTCAAAATTTTAATAACGTGCAATAAAAATTAGCCAAACGTGCAATAAACTAAAATATACTGACAAACGTGAAATTCAGCCTTCTACTTTGTGAAGAGGTGATGTGCAATTAAAAAAAAACAAATATTAAGATAACATATTTTTATAATTATTATAACATACAAGTGTGCTACCGACGGGTAGTTTCTGCGCAAGTGTTTTTTTGGTACTTGTCCAATATAGGGGCGCCAATATGCTGGCAACACTGATTAGTCTAGGGACTGCCAAACAAGAATCAAAGCTCGGCTGACCTAAGTTTTTTGGACAAGTACCCTTTTTCTCATCTGTAATTCATTAAATTTTAAATTCACAATGGAAAACTTGATCAATCATGACACACGAGGTGAGGACTATCGAAGAAGTATTCCAACAGATTTTGGATCAGTCCAGTGAAGACAGCCTTGAACGGAAACTCAAGAAGGACCGAAGAAATAGTCAATGGACAACAGGTTCTGGAGTAAACCACCTGAAGTTTGTGTTTCTACACTTCAATAGGGTCAACTTTGATAAGGACTTCGCAGAACTTAAAAATATAACTTGAGCTACATTTTAATTTTAAGTTTTCTATGTATGCCTAAGGATAAGAAAAGTAGAGTTAGATTAGATATAGGTGAAATTACCGAACAATTAAGCAATTTATTAATTAATAACAATAGTAATAGTGATTTTTTAACGAACAAAATGAGTGTTTCATATTCTATGGTGAAAGAAGATTACGATCATATTCCATATTATGATGGTAATCCTGAAGATTTAATTTTTTTTGTAAAAACTGTAAAAGCAGTCTATGACACAGGATGCGGTGACAATAATACCCTAAAGATTCAAAACCACGCCCGACTCTTATCTAAAGTAACATCTAGATTAGTAGGCAACGCCAGACATTGTCTTCTCACAAATACATTCATAAATATATCCGAATTACTAGACCATTTACAGAAAAATTTTAAAGACTCACGTACAGTAGAACGACTTAAACTTGAATTACTAAACGTTAGATCGGGACCTAGAGAACACCCAATTTCGTTTATTAACAGAAGAGCTCAAATTAGAGCTTTGATATTTTCAAGAATCTCACTAGACGATGAAATTGTTAATAAAGAAACAATAATGAAATTACAGGACCGAGAAATTAATTATCACATTAAAGCAAACTTACATCCAGAGCTTTGTGACTTTTTAAATCATCTTCACCTTACAGATATAGATGATATCAGGAACGCAATACAAAATGACTGTTCATTTATTTTAGGCCGCTTATACGGACATCAACAGCAGTATAATCCAAAAAATAATTTTAGACATAAAAACCGCAAACCATTTAAACAAAATTTTAATACACATAACAGTAGACCTAATTATAATTATAATCATAATCATAGTTTTAATTACGGATACAACCCTAATCCTAGCTATAATCCTAATCATAATTACAATCCTAATTTTAATCACGACTATAATAAATTTAATCAAACATTTAATCACAATCCTAACCCAAATACTAACTTTAATCCTAATTTTCATTTTAATTCTTATTCAAACCCTCAAAGCCACGATCCTAATATAAACTATAGCTATAATTTTAATCAAAATCGTGAAAGCAGAGATTTGAGTAGGAATAGGAGAATTAACCATCAACCCGCTAATAATTTCCAAGGTTTTAACTGGAAGCAATGACAGAGGCAGAAGATCCCTTTCCCTACGGGACCCTTTAAACCTGACTCATCAAATGCCGTGTCTATGAGAACCGTAAGGTCAAACAACTCGCCTATGAATCACTTAGTACAAGGAGATAACGAGATAGGTGATATAAAACAACAACTAGAGACACTAACCACCAGATTTGATAATTTTTTAGGACCAAGTCAGCCGGAACCATCCCCGAATATCCCCTAAATTTCACTGATCAATTACCACAATTCATGGATTTTAAAAAACGGACCTGGCTCATTGATACTGGCGCTCTAAAAAATTATATCAGCCCACGTTCCTTACCCGAGGGAACTGAAATTAAATCGGAAGAATTTATTGTTAAAACACCTACCGGACGCGAAAAGGGAACTACATCAGCATGTATTGACCTTGCTCCAAATTTAGGTCTTGACAGTAAATTATTAGTTAAGTTTTATATTTTTCCTTTTAGCGATACTTATGATTTATTATTAGGATTTGAAAGTATGAAGCAACTAGATATTAATATATTTAGTAAACAAAATGAAATTTCTTTACTTGGAGGAAAAGTTAAAATTAATAATGGATTAATTGAAAATAATATACACCAATTAGATACTATAAGTAATAATAATAATAACATTAAAGATTTAATTAGACATGAACATATGAATGAAAATAATTTAAATAAATTATTACAACCATTAAATAAATATCCCGAAATGATCAAGGGCGAAAACGACCCACTCAGATCTACAAAACTACTTAAACACTCAATTAAACTAAAAACTGACAAACCCATTTACAGTAGGAACTATAGATAACCTCACCAATTTCGAGAAGACATTTCACAAGAAATACAAAGACTTAGATTCTAATATTATTAGGGAAAGAAACTCTCCATATAATTCACCAATTTGGGTAGTACCAAAAAAGGCCGATGCTAGTGGAAAAAAGAAAATTAGAATGGTTATTGACTATCGAAAACTGAATCAGGAAACCATTCCAGATAAATTTCCGCTACCAAACATAAAAGACCTTCTTAACCAACTAAATAAAGCACAAATTTTTTCTACAATTGACTTAGCGTCTGGTTTTCACCAAATTGAAATGGCTGAGGACTCAATTGAAAAAACAGCCTTTTCTACAGAATCGGGTCATTATGAATTCCTCCGTATGCCTTTTGGGTTATGTAATTCTCCCCCGACCTTTCAAAGGGCCATCAATATGATGTTAAGCAATGTACCAAATTGTTTAGTATATATGGATGATATAATAATTTATTCTAATAATATTGATGACCATTTTTATCATCTAGAAACAGTCTTTCAAAAACTTACTCAACATTCACTCACAATATAGCTCGACAAAACAGAATTTGTAAAACATGAACTCCCATTTTTAGGATACATTGTTTCAAAAGACGGACTAAAAACCAATCCATCTAAACTGGAGGCTATTGAAAACTTTCCTTTACCAAAAACTCATAAAGGAATTAAACAATTTCTAGGCATGACGGGATATTACAGGAAATTTATTCATAATTATGCTCAACCTGGCTAAACCTTTAACCCAAGCCTTACGAGCTGATGAAAAATGTATTTGTCCCTCTTCCTACCAAGAAGCCTTTATCCTTTTGAAGCAACATCTCCTCAATGCTCCTATCCTTCAATTTCCAGATTGGGATCTAACTTTTATTTTAACAACAGATGCAAGCTCTGTAGCACTTGGTGCTGTTTTATCCCAAATTTCAGATGGAATAGACCATCCAATAGCTTTTGCCTCACGCACCCTCTCGGATACAGAACAAAGGTACTCTACCATCGAAAAAGAGTTATTGGCCATAGTCTATGCATGTAACCATTTTAAGCCATATCTTTACGGTAAAAAGTTTGTCATACACACAGATCACAAGCCATTAACTTGGCTATTTACAATGAAGAACACCAACGCTCGGCTCATGAAATGGATATTTCAACTATCGGACTTTGAATTCGAAATTAAGCATATAGAAGGGAAAACCAACTATGTTGCGGATGCATTGTCCAGAAACCATCAGGAATTACATGCCATCGAAGAAATTGACTATGACGAATTAGACAGAATTCTAGAAGAAACCTCAAATATGCCTTTAGCTTCATCAGATGAACTTGATGAATTTCTTGAAGAATTTGATGAAATCGGTAATATTCATCCTGTACCTCATAACAATAACGATCATGAAGTTGAAACCAGCAGTCTTGCCACAATTCACTCTCAAGAGTCATCCAACCAACAAATTTGGATAATTGATCAAGATAAGCCAATATATATCGATAAATTTCAAATCTTTATTCAACGAGGAAAGAAATCAGTTCGGGTAGAAAAACCTTTTAATAAAACTAGATTTTATATTGATACCGCATATCCTTGGAATAATGATTTAAATGAACTTTTATTAGAAATTTTCAAGCCAAATACAACCTATGGTGTATTTTGTGAACCAAACATAGAAACAGTTCGTGACGAATTCGAAGGAATTTTTTTAAAAATATCACAAATTATCCAGGACAATTATCCTTCGGTAAAAATAAAAAGGTATAAGAAAAAATGTTTAGATATCACCAATACCAACGAACTACTGGACATAATCAATTCTTATCACCTCGGTAAGACATGTCACAGGGGAAGCCTTGAAACATATGAAAAACTCAAAAGGGATTATTATTGGCCTAGAATGAAAGATACCATAACTGATTATTGTAATAAGTGTGAAATATGCAGAAAGACCAAATATGATCGGAAGCCAATTAAAACAAAATTTTTCATTACACCAACTCCAGACAAACCCTTTGAAGAAATCATGATTGATACTTTACATTATGAACAAAAATTTATAATCACCATAGTTGATACATTTTCCAAACGTCTTTTAGCTAAACTGACTGATGCTTGTAACTCTATCCAAGTTTCAGATGTGAATTGAATACTTGGAACTATATCCCCTCCTGACAGAATTAAGATGGATAATGGCAGGGAATATAAAAATAATTTAGTTGAAAACTTACTCAGATCCCAAGGAATTGAACCCTACTATGTTACCCCCAATCATCCTAATTCCTTAGGGCTCCTCAATAGAACCCATTCCACGCTAATAGAAATTCTTCGAAACTTGAGAGCAACAGAACCTACAATAAAATTAAAGAAGCAATTATGTCTTGCAGTAATTGCATTTAACAACACTTTAAATCAAAAATTAAAATTAACTCCTAACGAAATAACATTCGGGACACAAAAAGATAAAACAGACAAAGCCCCAGTGACTGAACAACTAGTAGAACGGTATCACAATGATCTAAAACTGGTACATGAACAAATAAAATCAAGAATAATGGACGAAAAAACATCCAGAACTAACTCACTTCATCACAATAGAGAAGATGCTGACATTCCTGACAAAACCTATGCTAGAGTTAGGACTAGAAATAAGAATGAAAATCCTTTTAAACCAGTTTATAAGTTACAAGATAAAAATAAAGAAATCATTGCACATTCTGATAACATTCAAAGAAAACGTAAAAATTATAAAACTAAAAGAAAACCTGCAACACTATCTGTTTCAGATAATGAAGACAATGACAATGATTCTTCTCCTATGGACATTAGATAATATTCCTGCATATGAAATTACAGACTTAACTAATGCACCAGGTATAACAGCAATAAACATGCCACCTGCATTTACTATAGACAAATATCATACTTTGTTACATTACATTAATTTCACTCACTTAAAAGAGAAATTAATATTCACAGAACAAAATTTGAACTCATTCAAAACTAGTACCACTTATGACACAGTATATAGGCAACTACAATTTGTAAAATCAAAGATAGATTCACTAATAAGTACACCTCAAACAAACAGACCAAAAAGAGGACTTATTAACGGTATAGGTTCCGCTATTAAATGGATCACTGGCAATCTCAATGCTTCTGATAAAGATCATTATGATCAAATTATTTCCAAATTAGAGAAAAACTCGTATCACCTCGAACATAACGTAGAACAGAAAATCTTATACACTAAAAAATTAATAGAGGCCTTTCGAAATGATATTTTAATATTAAATAAGAATAATGAACGAACTTCAAAGCTAGCAAAATCATTAGATATGACAACTATCACAACCCATTTAAATGAACTTTACTCTATAATTAATTACATAACCTTAAGAACTTTAGATATAGAAAATTCCCTTGAATTTTGTGAATTAGGCATATTACACTCTAGTATGTTAACTCATAATGATATTTCATATTTATTAAAACGAAACATATCCTTAATCTCAACAGATTTAGAAACATTATGGCAAATCAGCAAAACTAGATGTTTCATAAAAAATAATATAATTCATTACTTCATATCAATTCCATTAAAACAAAAAATGTACAGTACCATGTATCTCCTTCCAATTCCTGTTTCACACAATAATACTCTTGTAACAACACTAACTCCTTATAAACTTGTTTTATTAGATAAGAATCAAACCCTCACTGGAAATTGTACCTTTATTAACCTGTAAATGGTAACATCCCTCCAACTCACACTCCCAGTAACATCCGTCTATGAGACTAAGATTTTTTTGTCTTCTGCATTTAGGGTATAGAAGTCCAGTAAAAAATTGTGTTTAATTTTTATTAAAACTTTATTAAATTAAATATGACAATTATACTTGATTCGAAAACAATTAAAAGAAAAACAAAGTTACAAATTTTGTACACACACATTACAGATTTTTTTGGAGCATTCCAAACAATTAGGTGTATCGCATTTTACACATTTGTAATTAGTCATCCTGTTTTTTATGTAAGGACAATAGCGACAGTTTTTTCTTTTTTCCAATCTGTCAGTCTTATCTAATTTCTTGCTTTGATAAGGTTCTTCTTTATTTTCAGGATGAATAGTTTGTTTTATTATTTTTTTTAATTCCTCAGGCAAATTTGTTATGTTGAGTCGAGACTCCATGTGTCTTCTGATAAGACTGAATCCAATTTCTTTCAGGAAATTAAATCTATCAGTTTTTGTTGTGCTGTGTATATTGGAAAATAAAACATGACTATTGGAACAGCCCAAAGAAATGAGGTAATAAAAAATTGCCAATGGCCACCTTCTGGTACGCCGATTTGTTGAGTAAATACTACACTTGTAGTCTAAAGTGTCAACACCGGATTTAGTGGCATTGTAAAATGAAACTATTTCGGGTTTGTCGTTCCCACTATCCCTGAACTCTGAGTTATGCATAGAAGAAATTAATATAACTGCCTTATACTTTTTAGGTATAAAAGAAAGGAGAGTCATATTCTTTGTATATCCATACATACATGATCTAGCCTCTTTTTGTCTGTTAGGAAAAAACTCAGGAGGTATTTCTTTCTTGTTTTTTTTCAGCGTGCCGACGTATGTGAGTTTTCGCTTCTGTAACTCCTGAACTAGTTCTATGGACGAAAACCAGTTGTCAGCTGTTATGTTTCTGTTTGTATTGATGATTGGCTGAGCAACTTGAATCACAGCCTGAGTAGGTTTCAATAGCTTTTGTTCCTCTTTTGTGAGGCTTTTCCCATCGCTGTCTTTACCTACATAGATATAGGCATTTAATAGATACGAATTGTGGGCGTCCGCCAAACATATCAATTTAATACCGTATTTTGCTGGTTTATTCGGCATATACATGCGGAACGGGCATCTTCCCCGAAATGGTATGAGTGTTTCGTCAACACATGCATGGGTTCCTATTGAATAGACCGCCTGGCAGTTTGAAATAAATATATTGAAAATGTTGGAAATGGCTGCTGCAGGGTCTGTTTTTCTCCTCTCACTCCTAGTTGATGAGTCATCAAACCGCAAAGCTAATAACAATGTTTCACATCGTTTTAGAGACATGATTCCCCGAAAATAGGACGACCAGTAGTATCTGTTGCAAAAAGTGATGACAGCCTTTCACGACCAGATTTGAAAATTGAGCATAAAATCAAAAGGCCTAGCAAAGCTTCAATTTCGGCCAAGTTTGTATTTTTATAAGATGAAGAATCTGGGGTTTTCAAATTTACTCTTAGTTCTTCTAATTTTTTGTTGGTGTTGACCAAGATTTCTTGAAGAATGTCATTTGTAAAAAATAATCTGAAGACATCCTCAGCAGTCGGATTACTCAATTTTAAAGCAGGGCCTTTGATTTTAGTCAATTTAATTTTAATGACATTCCTTTCTGGCGTTTTCGAACTCTTATTAGGAGATTCTGAATTCCAAGAAAAACAATTTTTTTTACCGTGATAAATCGATGGTCGATTGGGAGCTGGAGGTTGCTGTGGCGTTTCATCATCGCCGCTAGTATCACTGCTAGTACTAATGGAAAAGTCCTCGATGTCAATTTCAGGATCGCTGTCATGATCCGAAGAAAAACAGTGGTCACTGCCTAAATATGATTCATCAGAGCCAACTTCAGCGTCACTTTCTGGTATATCATCCATGCAAAGCTGCATAATTCGTTTGGTCCTTTCAGACACATGTGGAGGTATATTTTGGCATTTTTTAGACATTTTTATCTGTAAAAAAAAACGGAATTGTAAACTAAAAGGCAAATAATTTAGTTCGTAAAATAATTATACTGTTGGAGTATTATTTGATCAAAAGTACGAACATAATGGCAAACGTTTATAGTAACATCCGACTGTCAGGCAGACAAAATACAAACATTTGAAGTAATATCCGTCTGATGGGCGGATATTATTATAGACACTTCCAGTAACATTAGTCTAAGAGACGGAGCTATTACTTACCTTTGGAGTAATATCCGTCCCAAAAGCGGTGTTACTTATTTTCAAATTGCAAATTTATAGTGAAGCACGAAACTTTCATAAAAGGGAAAAAAACACAATCAAGGAGATGGATCAACTGAAGCATAGCTGGAAGGTGGAGGTTTCAACCTGACGTTTACGCCGCCTAGCGGCAAAACTGTTAAGCTAACCCGTCCTACAGACGGATATTACCGTTTACGGGTTAACAAATATTATTATTGTATAAATGTCAAAGAAATCGACAACCGTTGTATCCAGAATTTACTTAAAAATAACTTTAAACATTGTATTACATCTAGTATTAATGTAAAGTCTTTTATTAAATACATTGATGACATAGATTATTACCTTAGTTTTAACATTAGCTATGTAACATTAGAAGATAAAGCTTTGTATCCTATTTTCCTACCTTTAACTGCCTTGATCAAACTTAAGCATAATGAAACATTACTGCAATGGCCTAGACCTAGTACTATAATGATTGATTCAAAAATAATTAAGTTAGAAAATACCATTAGTAATACCCTACCTTTAAATATGTCATTTGATGTACTCGAATTACCACCTAATCCATCTATTGTATTAGAAGATTTAGATTATATATCTTTCATAGAAAATTATTATTATTTGTATATTCTTAACATTATTGTATTGTATCTTTTTGTATATCTGTATCCTTGTCTTAAAATATTGTACATGTAACTCAAGGTCTGGACCACCAAGTCACCAGACAGAAGAAATTCAATTACCACCAATATTTAATCCTTGGACTTTACCTAATAAATAATGCTCTCCGGAGTTTCGCATCTTGAGAAGGGAGGAGTTAAGGTGCATAATCCTACATTCCTGAGTCAGCACTCTCCCCTTCCCTCACTATTGTATATAAGCCTTGCTGTAAGACATAGATGATAGTCAGATAGTCCGATATAGTTAGTCGTAGTCATTATCCTAGTTTATAGTGTAGCTTGTGTAAATTGTTTGTTTTGTTTGTTTACCAATAAAGTTTTTTAAGTTCTTTGTGCGGTAACGTTCTTTATCTGACGACAGTAGACAGTGTCTTGAACGTGGTTTGCGATGCGAGGATACAACAAAAAGATCTTAATCACGCATACTTGCTCAATAAAGTAAAAAGTAAACTAATCGGTTCAGCTCAATCTGTAATATTAACACAAACAATAGACACGATACCGGAACTCATAGCAATACTGAAACGAAACTTTGCTGAAAGTAGATCATTAAAGCCGAAATGTATTCAACAAAACCATTTCACGAAGAAACACCTATAGACTTTTTGAATAGACTAGAAAACCTAATACACTTCATATTTGCTAGACTAAAACTAGAAGGCTTGACAGGCACATCATTGATTTCCGCTATGTCCTATGTAGAAAAAGAAATAATCCATCACATATGTACATGCCTCCCTTGGCAACTTTCTAATCATATGATTTAACCCCAACATATACGAAGAATATAGCAAGACCTTGGACCTCAAATGTCCATTTGTAATTGACCAATTATAAAATAAAAAAAAATACCCCAATAATAATAACACTCAAAGAACTAAGGGAAGGAAATCCTAACACCAAGAATGGCTAAAAATTTAGAATCAGCCTATGGATTAGAGCAACTGCCACCTTACTACGCAAATGAAGATTAAGGGCCTGTTCAACTTAACCCTGAGGATTTCAACATAAAATAACAAACCCTAATGGAGAAATTGAAAATTAATTACAACCAAACAAAACAAAATTAAAAACCTGCACTATTCGGAATACTGACAATCTAAGATACATAAAGAATACTAAACAAAGTTGGACAGAATCATAGGTAAATTCTGCCAATTCAGATAAGTATTAACCTTGTACTTAAGACGGCAGAAATTTCCAACACATAGAATGACGACTATTTTAGAATCAGACTATGGGATGGAGCAACTACTAGAAGTAAAAAGACTGACCTGGGCTGACTATATTCCAAAAATGCGGAGATGGTACCGCCACCTCCCCTAGCAAATGAAGATTAAGGGCCTATTCGACATAAACCTAAAGATTTCAACATAAAATAACAAACCCTACTGGAGAAATAGAGAATTAAATTACAACCAACCAAAACACAACAAACAAAAAAAATAGCACTATTTGAAATACTGACCATCTTAGATACAAGAGGAATACTAGGCAATGTAGGACAGAAGAGAGGTAAATTATGGCCAACTCAGACGAGTATTACCCTTGTATTTAAGATGGCAGAAAACTCTAACAGGTAGAATGACTACTGTTTTAGAATCAGGCTATGAAATAGAACAACTGCTAATAGAAAAAAGAGTGACCAGGGCCGAGACTATATTCTAAAAATTGGGAGATGGTACTGCCACCTCCCCTAACAAATGAATTTTAAGGGCCTATTAGACAACCCTAAGCATTGAAACATAAAAAATGAAATCCTAGTGAAAAGATGGGGTATACAATTACAGACTATATATGTCAACCAAAATAAAAAAAAAACAAACAGCACGATTTGAAATACTTACCATCTTAGATACCAAAAGAATACTAGACAAAGTTGGACAGAATGAGAATAAAATTCAGGCCAACTCAGACTAGTATTACCCTTGTATCTAAGATTACTGAAAATCCTAGGGTTAACACATCCCTACGCAAACAAAAAAATATACCAAACATTAACCTTTTCCCATAGAAAATCCTAACACCTAGATTGAGTAATCTTTTAGAATCAGACTAAGGAATTGAGCAAAACTACTAATTGAAAAAAGAGTGACCAGGCCAGACTATATTCTAAAAAATGAGAAATGGTACAGCTAACTCCCAACGCAATTGAAGAATAAGGGCCTATTCGACTTTACCCTAAGCATTAAAACATAAAATATGAAATCCTATTGAAAATATGGAGCATGAAAATGCATCCTATATATGTTACCATTGTATTAAGATGACTTAAAATCCTAGGGTTACCACATACCTACCCAAATTCAAAAAAAGGAGACCTAGTATTTTGTTACAACATATCTCCGAAAATAAACAAAAACAGACCTTTTATTACATTATTTTTATATTGTAGAAAATCCTAACACTTAGAACAGCTATGATGAATGAATATTATTTTAGAATCAGATTATGGAATGGAGCCACTACTAATTAAAAAGAGTTACCTGGCCTGACTATATTATAAAAAATGAGAAATTACAATATAAAAACACTAAACCTAATGGAGAAATGGAGAAAAAGGGAACTGAATTACAGTTGACTAAAACAAACCAAAACTAGAAAAAAAAAATGGAGAGATATAGAACTGAATTAGAACCATCTAACACAAACCAAAACAAAACAAAAAAAAATTGTTGCATTATTTGAAACACTGACCATCTTAGATATAAGAAGAATACTAGTCAAAGTAGGGCAGTGAACAGGTAAATTCTGGCCACTTGAGACAAATATTACCCTTGTATTTATGATGTCTGAAAATCGTAGTATACCACATCCCTACGCAAATAAAAAAATAGACCTAGCACTAACCTTTTACATATGATGGCAGAAAATCCTAACACAGCAGAGCTATGATGAATGAATACTATTTTAGAATCAGGCTATGGATTAGAGCAACTGCTAATAGGAAAAAGAGGGACCCGGCCTGAATATTTTCTAAACAAATTAGAAATAGTACCGCTACCTCCCTACGCATGTGAAGAATAATGTCCTATTCGACTTTACTCCAAGGATTACAATGAATAATATTTTAGAATCCGAATATGTAATAGAGCAACTGCTAACAGAAAAAAGAGTAACCAGGCCCAACTATCTTCTAAAAATTGGACCGCCATCCCCCTTTGCAAATGAAGATTAAGGGCCTAATCGTCTTGGCTCTAAGGATTACAATATAAAATAACAAAACCTAATGGAGAAATAGAGTACTGAATTAAAACCAACTAAAACTAACCAAAACAAGAAAAAAAAAAGCTGAACTACTTAAAACACTGACCATCGTAGATTCAAGAAGAATAACAGAGAAAGTAGGACAGAGCAGAGGTAAATTCTGGTCAACTGAGACTAGTATTACCCTTGTATTTAAGATGACTGAAAATCCTAGGGTTACCACATCCCTTTTGAAATAAAAAAAATAGACCAAATATAAACCTTTTCACATAGAAAATCCTAACACCTAGAATGAGTACTCGTTTAGAATTAGACTTTGGAATTGAGCAAAACTACTAATTGAAAAAAGAGTGACCAGGCCTGACTATATTCTAAAAAATGAGAAATGGTACCGCTACCTCCCTACGCAATTCAAGAATAAAGGCCTATTCGACTTTACCCTAAGCATTAAAACGTAAGATATGAAATCCTAGTGAAAAGATGGAGCATGAAATTACAGCCTATATATGTTACCAAAAATTAAAAAAAAAAAAAACAGCACTATTCTTAATACTGACCATCTTAGATACAAGAGGAAAACTAGACAAAGTCAGAGAGAAGGAGGAAAATTCTGAAGAACTCAGACTAGTATTACCCTTGTATTTAAGATGACTGAAAATCCTAGTAAACCACATCCGTATGCAAATAAAAAAAAATAGAACTAGTATTACGCTTTAACTTAAGATGTCCGATATCTCGTAGAAAATCCTAACACCTAGACTATTTTAGAATCAGACTATCGATTAGAGCAACTGCAAATAGAAAAAAGAGTGACAAGTCCTGACAATATTCTAAAACATGAGAGAGAGCATCGCTAAATCACTACGCAATTGAAGAAAAAGGGCCTATTCGACTTGCCTCTAAGGATTACAATATAAAATAACTAAACCTAATGGAGAAAAAGGGAAGAGAATTACAAGAAACGAAAACAAGAAAAAAAAATCAGCACTATTTGAAACACTGACCATCCTAGATGCAAGAAGAAATCTAGAAAAAGAAGGACACAGGAGACCTAAGTTCTGGCCAACTGAGACTAGCATTACCATTGGATTTAATATGACTGAAAATCTGGTATACCAAATCCCTATGCAAAAAAAAAAAAAATAGACCTGGTATTACCCTTTTAGTTAAGATGTCCGAAATCTCGTAGAAAATCCTAACACCTAGAAAGACTACTATTTTAGAATCAGACTTCAGACATCAGAATCAGAATCAGACAGTACCATTTCTAATTTTTTAGAATATATTCAGGCCGGCTCCCTCTTTTTCCTATTAGCAGTTGCTCCATTCAATAGTCTGTTACTAAAATAGTAGTCATTCTGGGTGTTAGGTTTTTCTACAATATTATGTACAAGGGTAATAATTCCAGGTCTATTTATTTTTTTTTCGGAGGGATGTGGTAACCCCAGGATTTTCAGTCATCTTAAAACAAGGGTAATAGTAGTCTCAGTTGACCAGAAATTAACTCTCAATCTGTCCAACTTTGTCTAGTATTCCTCTTGTATCGGAGATGGTCAGTTTTTCTAATAGTGCTTTCTTTTTTTTGGATAACAATAGTAGGTGTTAATTTTAGTTTTCAACTTTTAATTAGGATTTCATATTTTATCTTTTAATGGTTAGGGTTAAGTCGAATTGGCAGTTAATGTTCATTTGCTAGGGGGAGGTGGCGGTACCATCTTCCAATTTCTAGAATATAGAAAGGCCTGGTCAATATTTTTTCTATTAGCAGTTGCTCTATTCCATGGTCTTATTCTAAATATCAGTCATTGTAATCCTTAGAGTCAAGTCGAGTAGGTCCTTATTCTTCAATTGCGTAGGGAGGTAGCGGTACAATTTCACCTTTTATTAAGGCCGGGTACCTCTTTTTTCTATTAGCAGTTGCTCTATTCCATAGTCTGATTCTAAAATATTAGTCATTGTAATCCTTAGAGTCAAGTCGAATAGGACCTTATTCTTCAATTTCGTCGGGAGGTAGCGGTAGCATTTCTAATTTTTTAGGAATGTATTCAGGCCGGGTCCCTCTTTTTCCTTTTAGAAGTTTCTCCATTCCATAGTCTTATTCTAAAATAGTAGTAATTCTAGGTGTTAGGATTTTCTACGATATTAAGTACAAGGGTAATATTAGGTCTATTTTTTTTTTTTTTTTAGTCTCCATGTTTTAATTAGAATTTCATATTTTATCTTTTAATCCTTAGGGTTAAGTGGAATCGGCACTTAATCTTCATTTGCTAGGGAAGGTCGCGGTACCATGTTCCGATTGTAGAATACAGAAAGGGCTGGTCACTCTTTTTTCTATTATCAGTTGCTCTATTCCATAGTCTGGTTCTAAAATAGTAGTCATTCTAGGTGTTAGGATTTTCTACAATATTAAGTACAAGGGTAATATTAGGTCAATTTTTTTTATTTTCGAAGGGATGTGGTAACCCTACGATTTTCAGTCATCTTAATACAAGGGTAGTACTAGTCCCAGTTGGCCAGAAATTAACTCTCATTCTGTCCAACTTGTCTAGTATTACTCTTGTATCTGAAATGGTCAGTATTTCAAATAGTGCTTTTTTTTTTTTCTGGATAACATATGTAGGTGTTAATTTTAGTTTCCATCTTTTAATTAGGATTTCATATTTTATCTTTTAATGGTTAGGGTTAAGGCGAATAGGCACTTAATAGTACCAGGAGAGTAGGAGCTAATAGGAGCTCACCTTTTCGGTACCGGGTCGGACAGTGCTGCCATCTGTTGGCTACTTTCATGAACTAAAAATATTACATTGCTTGGGAGATGCTGCGATCTGACGCCAAATACAGAAACTACTACTTTAACGTCCTCTAACGGACCAATTCGTCAATTTATCTGATTCTGTTACTTTTTTAGAATGTTGTTCACTCATTGTATCAAATACGTCATATTTTGATATTTAAAAGCAAAGATCGAAATTTTTTAAGTTGTTTACTCAGAAAATTAGTAATCGACAGGATGTCTCTTTTTCATGGAAAAGTATATTTCCAGCCTAATAGTCGTGATTGTATCAATGAACGCCGATATTCACGAAAAACGACTTAAATTTTTGCCTTTGTGATCAATTATGGAATTTCTTTTATTTAATTCTTAACACTAAAATAGAGCCAAAAACTCAAAAAGAAACACTATTATTTATTACAATGCAATTGGGAAAAACCACAATGCAAAGCCTTATGTTTCAAAAAATACACCTACTTACCAGTCGACGTTTCGCCTATTCAGGCATTATCAAGACACCAAAATCAAAAAGGGGTTATGTGAATCGCATCTCGAAGAAAAAGGTGCAAAACATCCCAACGATCAACAGCCCAAACAAGCTCCAAACATGAGACAGCACCCCGCCACCAAGACATTCAACATACAACTGAACGAAAGTAATACGCAACCAGCTGGGAAGGTTATAGAATCAGCTGATCCACAAACCATATCAAGTAATAAGCCTATAAAAATGTATACATATTAGCAAAGTTAGCCAAATTTTTCTTTTAAAATATTCAACGTTTCCGAATAATATTGGTTCAAATTTCTGCAATCTGTTTTATAATTTACCGAAATGCCAATGTTTTGTGGAATCTGCATGGCCTCGAACAACTTCCTTCTAGAGCCATCACTCTCTTTGTAAATAACTTTAGCATTCTCAAATCCAATTGATGCTTACAAGTTTTGGTATGATGGGCCAATGCTGTGTTAGGTTCCTTGCCACCAATATTTTTACAATCATATTGATGCTGATACATTCTTTTGTGCAACAATTGTGATGTTTCACCAATGTATATTTTAGGGCATTGCAAACAGCTAATCTCATACACTACATCTGATTGTTGCTGTGTAAGTATTTTATCTTTCAATGGAGTGTAAAATTTACTCATCTTGTTTGTAATCTTATTCGCAAGCCTAATCTCGTAAACATCATACTCTTTAAATATATCTCTGACACATTCTGACAGGCCCTTAATATAAGTGCACGCAAAAAAGACACCATTCATATTATTTCTCTCGGCACCACCACTATCCGACAATGCAAGATCCCCACCACTAGAAGTACAGTTCATATTATTGTGAATCTTGTTATAGTTCAAATTCCAATATTTTTTAATATTAATATTACTTGATATGGTTTGTGGATCAGCTGATTCTATAACCTTCCCAGCTGGTTGCGTATTACTTTCGTTCAGTTGTATGTTGAACGTCTTGGTGGCGGGGTGCTGTCTCATGTTTGGAGCCTGTTTGGGCTGTTGATCGTTGGGATGTTTTGCACCTTTTTCTTCGAGATGCGATTCACATAACCCCTTTTTGATTTTGGTGTCTTGATAATGCCTGAATAGGCGAAACGTCGACTGGTAAGTAGGTGTATTTTTTGAAACATAAGGCTTTGCATTGTGGTTTTTCCCAATTGCATTTAATTCTTAAATTAATCAAAAATGACAGAAACACGCAATTTTAAGTTAAAAATGCTTTTATTAGGCTTGAAAACGAATATTTCTTTTTAATTGCAAAAAATTGGGTGACGAAATAGCATTTGTAATAACAGTTTTAATATCCGTCGTCAGATAGCAGCACCTCCCAAGGGCTAAAATTTTAGTCGTTATGATCCGTCAAGAGATGGCAGCACCGTCGAGTTCCTCGTTTTCTCGCTGAAAAACACGATTTAGTACCAGGAGAGTAGGAGCTCGCCTATTCGGTAACGGGTCGGACAGTGCTGCCATCTGTTGGCTACTTTCATGAACTAAAAGTATTACATTGCTTGGGAGGTGCTGCGATCTGACTATCCATTTCATAGTGAAATGGCCGCGACGACAAGTTGGACACCGTACCCGCCAAGAGGAGGTAGTTACCTTCCATGAGGGAACTATTCAGGAACAGGAGGTGGTAATTTAGCTGATGTTCAATCTAAAACGACCGCTCATCTCATTCTGCCTTCTCCACCTCCTTGTACCTGAGGCAGAGCCCTCTATCACTTCCTGGGTAAACTATTAGTGAGACAAAATGGCCAGGTAGGCCAGTACGGAACAAGTAGCGAACCAGTACAGAAGTAGACGAGCATCATCATGGAGTAAATTACTAGCAGGAAGCCAGCAGGGGGTGAGAGGAACCCACAGCAACATGAAAGAAGACAAGCCGACCACAGTTATGTATAAGCAATAAAACAGTTATGTTTATGTATATCAAAATGTATTTATTTATTTATTCATACAGTCCACAAACTTTTATCAGAGGCACCATATATGGTATATGCCAGTCTAACATAATCACGGTCCTCCAGAGTCTAACTTAAACATAGTCCTCCGAATTCTATTTTAAACAGAATGTGTCATTTATTGCAATGTCTACAGAAGTAGTGGACAACAAAACATATGAGAGAGACTGTGTTAACTTTATTTTAGACAGTGGAGCAAGCCACAACCTACTTTGAGGTGATATGATTAACTTTATGTCTCAAGTTAAAAATATAGAACCAGTCCCGATTAAGATTGCCGATGGAACAAAAATATTTGCCAAGAAAGAAGGTGTCATAAAGGTATATTGTGCAAAAACGGACATAAAATTTAATATAAATGGACTTATAGTGGATAACCTTCCTTGTAACCTCTTATCAGTTACAAAAACAAACAAAGCTGGATATGATGTAATATTTTCGAATAATGTTGCAAAAATAATGACTAAACCAGAACCAGTGACAAGTGAAGAATGCAAAAATCTTTATGTGTTTAATTACAAACTTATCCAAGAAACAAAGAGTTGTTTTCTTACAGAAAAACACAATGATCTGTGGCATCTCAGATTAGGACATTTAAATAGAGGAGGTCTTCAACTTTTAAATCTACCCTATTCGGACAAAATATGTGATTCATGCCAAAAGGGAAAGGCAGAGAGAACACTATTCAGCAGAAAAGATTACCCCAGATCCACACGAATTGGTGAGTTAATTTATACTGACATTTGGGGGCCTGTAAATGAAAAGACATTAGATGGCGAACGATACTATTTATCAATATTAGACGACTATTCGCATTTTACCCATATCTATTTGCTCAGAGAGAAATCAGAGGCTGAGGAGAAGTTGATGGAATTTTATAAAATAATGAGAAACAAAGGACTTTATGTGTCAAGAATCCGGTCAGATAGAGGTGGAGAATTTAGATCTAATAGGTTATCTAATAATATTAATATCTAATAAAGGAATTTTGCAAACATAATGGTGTGGTGCAGGAGTTTACTGCAGGCTATACACCTCAACAGTGTGGAGCTGCGGAGAGACTAAACCAGACTTTACTGAATAAGGCAAGAGCAATGTTTGTCGACAGTAATTTGCCCATATATTTATGGGGAGAGGCGGTTCGTACTGCGGCTTACCAACTTAACCGCTCTCCAACAGTGGCATTGAATGGTCGAACCCCTGCTGAAATGGAAAGAACGATTTGTCGAAGCTAAGAGTTTATGGGTCTAAAGTGTGGTATGTACAATTACCAAAGGGAAATAAACTGGAGCCGAGAGGAAGGGAAGGAAGGATGGTAGGATACGCCGGAGCTGGATATCGAATTTGGGACCCAGAGATAAATAAAATAATTATTTCGCGAGATGTGAATTTCGATGAGTCACAAATTAATTTTTTGAATACAAATCCCCAAACATCTGTATATGTTCCGCATAGTGGAAAAGAAGAAGGTTTTGGAACAACAGGACATGATAGTGAAAAACAATCAACTATGGAATAAGAGAAGAGTCAAACTGAACCAGAAGATTTTGACAGTGTTTCCTCATCGGATAGTGATCTTTACGGATTTGAAGAAAACAAAGAAGAAACATTCACTGAAGGTAGACCAAAAAGAAAACAAAAGGTACCAAGCTATTTAGATGATTTTCACACATATTCTGCATACTGTCTTCTTATAGAGAAGGACCCGAAAAACTACGAAGAGGCTATGAGAAGAGGTTGGGGAGATGCTATTAAAAAGGAGTTAAATGCCCACTCAAAATTTGGAACGTGGAAAGAAACGAAAGATGTACCCAACGAAATCAAACCTATAGAAACTAAATGGGTCTTCACAACAAAGAGCGATGGGACCAAGAAGGCAAGACTTGTAGCCAGAGGCTTTCAGACAGATAGCAATCCAGAACACCTGTACTCCCCAGTGGCTAAGTTACCAACAATACGACCTGCACTCAGTGTTGCATTACAGGAAGGCTGGAGCGTAAAGCAGATGGATGTTTGCTTTTTCTAAATGGGACATTGGAAAGCAATATCTACATCTACAGGCCAGAAGGTATGAAGAAAGGTACCCCTGTACTAAACCTTTAGGGAGAACTAAATTTAATTATTTCAGAGAAGCTTTGTGTATATTTAAGGATTGATTTTGTTTTTATTATTCTGTTTATTACAATTTCAAGTTTCATCTATTTCATATTTTGTTTATATTCTTTACTGTATTTGTATATGTAAAATTTAGTGTGAACATTATCTATATTAGTAACTTGAAATTGAGAGGGGGTGTGAAGAATATTTTGTATTTGGCACTCTTAGTACTGCACATGTGCGCAGGTGCAGTGGAAGGGAGGTGAGATTCGGTAAGCAAGGGAAATGGTGAATTTGTATATAGTCTGTCGGTTGTACTCTGTTGTTGAAGTGTGAACAATAAATGTTGAACTGTATTCTGTGTGTAAACATTTGATTCCTCATAACATTAAAAGAAATATGTTCTTAAAGGGTAATAGTAATGAGTATAAATGCTGAGAGTATTGTTATGGTGAGTGTGCATTGAGGAATTATTTCCAGCTAGACCGGATCTGTAGAATCCATTTCGTGAATACTAAACATTCTATTGAATTGGGCAAGATAAGAGTGGTGTAATAAAAAAAAAAGTCTAATAACATGACAGAAAATTAGATAACATTAGTAATCCAAATTGCGATGCATCCCTAAAATTTGAACAGAGAAGATGTATATAAATTTAAGCACGTTATTGCTTCAAAACATACCAGTAGTAAAGAAGAAACCAAAAAACCTGAAAAAAGAAGATAGACCGATCAGAAGCCAGCCACTCGAGGCCTACCCAACCAGAGACCACCCAGTTAAAGCTCAGCCAATCTGAAAGCTGTCAATAAGATCAATGGAAGAATTGATTCCGCCCCTGGACCCGGAAAGTAATAAATATCAAAGAATTTTCTTTTTCAAGAGTTTGATGACACGGTTGAAATATGAATACTAAATAGAAATAAATATATTGATGATTGGATACCTCATTTTATGTAGTTTACCTCCAACACAAAACCAGGTCTTGAATCCAATATTCTTTTTACACCTCATCAATCTGGTACTGCTATCCTTGAACTTAAGAAAATGTACAATGTTATTGATCATTATATATATATATATATAATGTCTCGTGTAAATATTAAAGACAATTCTTTAAAAATAAACCGGGTAAAATTCAGTGAAATGTTTTACTAGAATTCAATACTTTTTTGTTAACATATACTTATTATCTTTTTCAGGAATTATTTTATTTATTTTTTTAATCAAAGATATGATCAGTTTGATGGTAAAAGTCGTCATCTGCATTTGAGTCATTCATGATCAAAAGTGGATAACTCAGAAATTTCAAAAATTAATTTTTTTCACACTTTTTGTTAGTTTAGCCAAACAATTTTGTCTAAAACACCAATTCGCTGCCTTCTTATCATTCTTTGTTCCTATTTTGAAAGTTTAGTAACATAATTATTAAATAAGTATATCAGCCCTTCATCCTCTGATTAAACATAACTAACCCGTACATATAAGAATTTTTATCTTCATTTGATAATGGAATATTTCCATAACTGCTACTTTTGAAATACCTGCTTGAAGATGGCTACAAAGAGAGCTGAAGAGATAAACAAAAGAATGAGGAACTTTTAATCAATCTTCCTTAGTTACACTTAAGATCTAATTAGGGACCAAAAATAATTGTTAAAAGAAAAAATAAATTTAGATTCATCTACTTATGTTAATCACCTTTGATTAGTTATGGATCACAAAATAAAATTAAACTAAAAAATTTCAAATGTCTAACATACAATTGAATATTTCCCATTGAAAATCTCAATTTACCTTGTTTTGAGTAGTTTTCCTCCAATACAAATCCAGGTCTTGAATCTGATAATCTTTTTACACCGCATCTGGTACAACTATTTTTCAATCTAAAAAAAAAAGTACAAATGTTATCAATTGGTTTGGTATATATAAATTGACTTAGTAAAATATTCTAATGAATGTTAGTACTTTTTATTTCATCAGTTCAATGGTAAAAGGGTCAACCACATTTGAAGCATTAGGATTCGAAATTTCAAAAATAGACTTTTTCACATTTTTCGCTCGTTTAGTCAATCACTTTTTTTTTTTTTTTTATTTTGTTTAATATATACAAAACCCTTTTATTTGTCCAAGTTATCTTTTATTATTTATTTCTTTAACAAGTATACGTTTCGACCCTTTGTGGTCATTCTCAATACATGTTTTTTATTTTTTATATTTTATCATCATTCAGTAGTTGAATTCAATCCGTAAAAATCTATATAACATTCAAAAAAGCAAAACATTAACATTATAAAATTTAACATTATAAAATTTTTTTCATTAATATATATGGAATACATGAATCTTCTTAAAAAATCTTCAACATCCTAGAAAGTAATGCTTTCCCTAAAAAGTTCATCAATAATTTATGGTATAAACAAATTAAATTAATAAATAATGTAAATGAAGGTGAAAATGAACATATGAAGATAACTGATAACAGACCTAATAACAATAAATATAACCCAAAACCAATATTAAATAATCTAAACAAAAATAACAGTAATAGCATCCTAACAACTAAACCTACTCAAAATAAAATTACAAACTTTTTCCAAATAGAAAACAAAAAAACACAGCCAATAAATAATACAACAACACATAATACGGATGAAACCACAATATCAGAAATAGTACTGGACAAAAAAATATATAAAACATTGACATACATAAAAGGACTGTCAGAAACAATAGCACCGACCTTTAGAATGTACGATATTCCTGAAATTAAATTCGCACACAAAACAACAAACCCTATAAAAAACATAATAAATAACCAAAAGGACAGAATCCCACTACTAGAAAACAAAAATGTAGTTTATAACATCAGTTGTGAAAATTGTAACAAAAACTACATAGGACATACTAGTACACACCTTAAAAATAGATTTTATTACCACAAAAACAGCTTAAAACCAACATGTAAAAGCAACACATCGCTATCTAACCACAGTAAAACACAACTACATACTTTTAATTTTAACAGACCTAAAATACTGCATAGGGAAAGCAATACAACAAAACGTAAATTCTTAGAAGCACTGTATATAACAGATAATTTAACTAATATAGTGAATGATAAAAAGGAGGGAGGAGATTTGTCAAAATACTACTCCTCAATTTTTTAAAGATTAAATGAACATAAAAATAAAAATAAACATTAACTTTACAGATAACCAATTTGCTTATATAAATAAAATAAACTCAACCTTTTAACACATCCATTTCTACTTGTTTATATTTTTACCTATCGGATTAGCAGCTTTATAATAACAATAATTAACGAATTTTAAGATATCTATAAAATAGAATAAAAAATAGTTTTCAATATATATTAATAGTAAGAATATGCTTAAATTATAATAGTTTTACTTTTGACATAGAAATAATAATTAATGTGAGACATAAAACAAAACAAACTATTGTTACTTAGAGAATCTAGACCGGACAAAGTCCTAGTTTTGCTTATTAGTGCAATGACTGACTATGGGGACCCCACCCAGCTTTCTTCCTCTTTCTGCATTTTAATATCAGTCTACAAGGAAAAAAAATAAGGTAAGACTATCTGTGTACTATTGTGAGGATAGCAGTAATGTAATATTTGTAATTATATGCAGTGAATTTTTTGATGATGCCATGTATGATAGTGTGACTGATAGGATAATTTTTAAGAAGATTCATGTATTCCATATATATTAATGAAAAAATTTTTATAATGTTAAATTTTATAATGTTAATGTTTTGCTTTTTTGAATGTTATATAGATTTTTACGGATTGAATTCAACTACTGAATGATGATAAAATATAAAAAATAAAAAACATGTATTGAGAATGACCACAAAGGGTCGAAACGTATACTTGTTAAAGAAATAAATAATAAAAGATAGCTTGGACAAATAAAAGGGTTTTGTATATATTAAACAAAATAAAATAAAATTTCAAGTCCAGTACCTAAAACCATGAATATCAATCACTTTTGTCAGGACACATGGCCGCTTTATCACCTTATTTTTTGTTCCATTCAGAACCTTAAGTTTCAAGAGCATAAAATATTGCAAGATTAAACTAGCAAAAAATGTGTAAAAGTCAATTTTTAAGTAAGTTTTCTGCTTTTAATCCAGAATACCTCATTTATGAGCATAATTGCACATGATCGTTTGTTTCTATTACAATTTTGGACCTTTCTTGGCCAATGGGAGAATAAAAAATTAGTGATTGCATTAGGAAACAATAAAATAGTACTCTTTCAAGTTTCCACGGCCACTATTTATACAAAAAACTTCAGTTGTTTCTTCTGGTTTAGACCGTGTCGGCAAATTTTCTGCCAATGTTTCGCCAGTCAGCAGCATGCCTGGCGAAACGTTGGCAGAAAATTCACCGACAAGATCTAAACCAGAAGAAACAACTGAAGTTTTTTTAATGAAGTAGTAATTTATCAAATAGTCTAACTACAATTACTTAATAGATTTCTGCCCAGAATAAATTTCAATTATAAGTATACCTGAAATCATAATACTACTAAATTTCATATAGTCCAGCAGTGGACAGCCTTATTTGTGGTCTCTGAAACCTAATGAATACATTTTTGTATAAAATAAATTTTTATTTGAATGTAGCATTGATTTTATAAAAGTTTAGTTACATAATTATTTCGGCCCCCATATTCTAATTCAAAATAATTTATTCAAACGTATAAGAATTTTTACCTTCATGGGTCATGGAATGTATCCATCTTCTACTTTTGAAATTCCTGCTTGAAGATGGCTACAAAGAGAGCTAAAGAGATAAAAAAAGAAAGAATGAGGAACAACTAATAATCAACTTTCCTTAGTTACAAGTATGACCAAGGAATAAAAAATAATTGTTGAAAGAAAAAACAAATTTAGATTCATCTACTAATGTTTATCAATTTTAATATGTAATGGATTTCAATATACAATCAAACTAAACAAATACATATATGTTGCATAAAACTTAATATTTCCCATTGAAAATTTCAATTTACCTCATTTTGAGTAGTTTTCCTCCAATACAAACCAGGTCTTTGATCGGATATTCCTTTTACACCCCATGAATCTGGTACAGCTATTTTCAAAGCTAAAAAAAAGTACAAACATTATCAATTGGTATATATAACATCTCATGTAAATATTAAAGATTGTTCTTTAAAAATAAAGCGGGTAAAATTCAGTGAAATGTTTAAATGGAATTCAATAATTTTTTTTAAATCAAACATATTGCCAGTTCATCATCAGTCGGTAATAGATGTCAACTGCATTTCAGGCATTTAGGATCAAAAGCGGATAAGTCTGAAATTAAAAAAAATTAACTTTTTCACATTTTTTGCTAGTCTAACCAATCACTTTTGTCAAGAACGACACTTTACCGCCTTATTCCTGATGGTTTTAGTTCAGTTCTGTACCTCAAGTTTCGACAGCATAAATCATTGCACGATTATTCTACCAAAAATGTAAAAAAGCCAATTTTATAAATTCTAAGTTAACCGCTTTTTATCCAGAACGCATCATTTAATGGGAACATGATCCTTTATTTCTACTTAACTGAGGTCGAACCAAATTTAATTTCCAATATCGAAGAAAATATTAAAGTAACAAATAAATATTGATAATTTCAATTTTTATCACAATAGAGCATATAGTTCAAACGTAGGTAAATAGTATAAAATTTTGTCTTCACAAAATTTCAGCTAATTTGAACCAACAATATTTTGTAAAATTTTATTATTTTCCAAATTTAAACAGATTTTACAAATAAAAGACACTATTGAGAATGAAACCACTTACTATAGTTTTTTTTTGGTATCTGTTCCGCAGATTATCACTTCAAGTTTAGTTGCAACAAGTTTTAACTTTATATTCGTTTCATTTTTAATATTTTCCAAAAATACAAGTTATCGTGAGCTTTAGTATGGAAAATAGAATGTAATTATAGGTAATGAGTAGATTTCGGTAATCATTTCATCAAGAAATAAATGTTTCAACTAACAGCTCAAGGTATATATGATATTTGTTAATTGAAACTTTCATTTCTATATGAATGATTTCCAAAGTATACACATTTCCCATAATTACATTCTCTTTTCCATATTAAAGCTTCCGATAACTTCTATTTTTGGAAAATATTAGAAACGAATAAACAGTTAAAACTTGTTGTAACTCAACATGAAGCGGCAACCTGTGGAACAGATACCATTTCCTTAACTAAGCTTACAGAATTTGCAATTCACAGATACCTTTTAATTTCTGAAAAAAGTAAAGGCGAATTTTAAACCCTTTGTTTTGATTGATTGGTGTTTTGATTGACTGCACCCCCAACTATTTCTTCCTTAAATATAAACCCTTAAATTTTGTAACTCACAATGAAAAATAAGAATATAACTATATAGTAGTAATAACATGTGTTAATAAGCATAATATATATATATATATATATATATATATATATATATATATATATATATATAAAAGATCATTTTATACTTATTGAAATGACCATCTTGGATTTTTTTTACAGATGTAAGAAAAAATCAGTTATTGCTTTACTTCACAATCAAATAGTAATATATCAAATAATCTCATAAAAGTAATACTTTCTTACTCCTAAGTTAAGAATCCTAAGTACTAATTATTAAAAAGAATTAAACAACTAAAATGATTAATAATTAATCTGAAATTGTAACTAGATCTAAAGCAGTGAAGGCAGGTGCTAGAAAAAAGATGGAGACTTGTAACTGAAACTGGCTCTTAACTAAAACTAATGCTGCCACAATTTAATTGATTATCTCAACCCTTAAAATTAAACTCATTATGCATTAAAATAGTTTCAACTATTAATAATAATTACATTTTAGATTATTTTTAAATTTTAAAAGAGTACTTCTTCTGAAAATTTGAAGAGAAAATAAATTAAGTAACAACATTAATATATTAAATTGTGAACAAGAAATTAATTTCATTACACACTCTAATTTAAAAGAAAGTGCATTTAATAAAATGAATTGATAAATATTTAATTACTATACTTTTAAAAAAAAACTAAACTATTTGAAATTTCGAGTATATTTATTTTCATTCTTTAAGATAATAACTGGAAATAAATTCTTACATAATAATTAATAATTAAGAAAAATAAATAGACGCAAAAATCATAGAAATTGGAGATTTCTTATATATTTAGTTTGTTTCACCAATTCGATCGTTTCAGTCTTTCAGAATTTTTGTGTGGTGAAGTTGGTATTGGCTCTAGCGAGCTGAATGTCCTAGGTACCTACTTCTCCACCACCTCAGGATTAGAAATGAACTTCATAGATACTTAGAGGTAATTAAATGTAATTGAGTAATGTAAATGTGCAATATAATTAATTAAACCAAATATTTATCAGTATAAAGATTGCACTTACTTAAACAAAACTTTTATTATTTTTTTTTAAGTTGATCTTTAAATTTTTCATTTCCAGTCTTAAATATGGCGATTTTTTTATCATACCATGTCATGAAGTATTTATGGATTACTTAAATCATACACTTTAAAAAAATCCAAGTAATTAAACATAAATGTTTTAAAAATATTTAATATTGATTTGAAATAAATAATTTTGCTTCAAATTTATTGATTGTATATTTTAATTAATATTGTCTATTTTTTTTTTAGTTCATCATCATATCCTGTTTAAATTTAGTTATTTTTTACTGTTCCAATTTCAAGCAGGTCGTATCTGTTTTAGTTGTAATTTTTAATTGTTTTAATTTATGTTGTATTTTTTTTTTTTTTTTAGTTCATCATCATATCCTATTTGATGTTTTATAATGTATAATCATATAACATAATTTATGTCAATTTCAATCAAGTTGATCTTTAAATTTCTCATTTCCAGTCTACAATATGGCGATTTCTTTATCACACCATGCCATGAAGTATTTACGGATTGCTTAGATCACACGCCTTTAGATAATCGAATAATTAAACATTAATTATTTTTTAAATTGATTTGAAACATATATACTATCCGTTCTTCTTTGTTAATTTAGTAATTATATTTTTAATTGTTTTAATTTATATTACTTTTTTTTAGTTCATCATTCATTTGTTAATTATTTTTGCATGTTCCGATTTCAAGGAGGTATTTATATTTCTAATTGTTTTAATTATATTTTTAAATGTTATAATTTATATTGTCTATTTTTTACATCATCATATCCTATTTCAGTTTAATCATTTTTCAAATACATTAATTTAGTGATTAATTTTTTTAATTGTTTTAATTTATATTGTCTTTTTTTTTATACCATTATCATATCCTATTTGAATGTCCCCAGACTTGTTTAAATCTCAGTGCTGTGAAGGAAAGACTAGATCGAGTAAACGTGAGTCAGAGTCAAATTCAGTTAGTGGAAGCGAGTTGGTTATTGAATTAGCCACTTCCGCCAAAACAACGAAAGGTGCAACGGTATATCAATTCCAATATTTTTATATTCAAAATAAAATTGATGCTTTTCTCTGCTGAAAAAATCTTTTTAATATTATAATGTTGTTTTGAATTTCTAAATAATTTTATTTTGGCTATTATCAAATAGTTATTTTCGTTAGATTTATTTATTCAAGCTTAAATAATGTCAAAAAGTATTACATATGGGTTTTTTATTATTATTTATTTATTTTTATTAGATTTAAATGGCTATAGTATTTTTGTTGTTATTTTGGACTTTATAATTGTGACAAACGTACTTGCAAACAAAATCTAATTTGAAGGCACCTCCCATGCACTTTCAAATTGTTATAAAAATAATATTAATTGCATATATTTAATGGGTTTAGTTATTTACAATTTATTT
This sequence comes from Arma custos, assembly GCA_037127475.1. Taxonomy (NCBI): domain Eukaryota; kingdom Metazoa; phylum Arthropoda; class Insecta; order Hemiptera; family Pentatomidae; genus Arma; species Arma custos. The sequence continues at coordinate 231,655,529 of CM073759.1, forward strand.
TTGCTTTAATAATTATTACTTACATTAATAGCTCTTTTTCAGTGTTAAATTGTTGGTAGCCCTGCATTGACCAGAATGTTCTAGAACTTTGATATCTCTCCTCCATTTTTCTTTTAATATTCTTTTTAAAGTTAAATATTTTAGTTTTATTCTGTTAAAAAAGAAAAACAATAACTTCATAATGTTATTTCCTAAATAGGTATATTATTTAACCAGAGTTAGTTCAAATTAATTTTTAATGTTTTATTAATTTATTGTTCAAAAGTTAAACAATACAATTTTTTAAGTAGGTACGATTTTACAAAGAATCATGATTAGTGATTCATAAAAAAATCTTACAACAATTATAAAACATTATCTGTTCATTTTCTGTTGCCAAGTAAACATTAATTATGGAGGATGGATATAGTTGAGGGTGCAGTAAAAAAACATCAAATAAGTCTCGACTTATTTATTATTTTTGACATTTTTGGTGTTTTTTTTATTTCAGGACAAATTTATTTTACAATAACATAATTGATAATGATTACATAAATAAGTTGTATTATATATATCTGAAAATAGAAAATTTTAAAGAACACCCTAAAGTTTAAAATTGATGGTACATTGCAAATTTTCTCTTTAAGGTACATTGTAATGTCTCTAAAAAACTCCTAGAAGAAAAAGTACATGGAACAAGAAGGGTCGGAAGACTGAGGTTCCGATGGGCGGATGGTGTGGTTACAGACGCTCAGACACATCCGCAACTGGAGAGCAGCAGCAATGAACAGAGATGACGGGTGGTTAACGTTGCGGGAGGCCTTGTCCCCATGTGGCATGTAGAGCCATCTATGATAATTATCAGGTATATTGTAATAAAACTCTTTAAAGTTTAATAGATCAGACAGCTTTATCATCATACAGAAGCTGCGAATAAATACAAATTATATTGCTTGATTAATAAATTGAGTGAATAATGTTCTAGTCATTCTATAATTCCTTAAAAATAGATTTTTTTGTGGTGAACTTTCGCTTAATGTTGCAGCACAGTACTTGCTTTTGGTAGTCAATGTAATCTATCTCATTAAAAGATGCTAGAGGAAATCAAACTAAGTAATGCATAATAGAGAGGTACAAATTTTAAGGATCATTTGGTTTATCTTTTGATAGTACCTCTTAGTTTAAGATTACATTTTAATTGCACATATTTAATGGATTTAGTAAGTTTTTAAATAATTCTTACTTTCCTTATTAGATTTTTTTCAGTCCAAAATTGTCGGTAGCCCTGCATTGACCAGAATGTTCTAGAACATTTATAACTAAATCTTCTTCCATTTTTCTTTTAATATTCCTATTAAAATTAAACATTATAATTTTATTCTGTTGAAAAAGTAAAACAATTATTAACTTCAAAATGTTATATCCAAAATAGGTATAAGATGTAACCAGAGTTAGTTAAAATTAATTCTTCATGTATTATTAAAAAATATTATTTATAATAAAGCAGTTACTCTGATTTGATTTTAGTTATTTAATTACTTTAGGATTATACACTTAAAAGTAAGAAAGTGTTATTTTTGTGAGTCTTCTTGATAAATTACTATTTTACTGTATGGTAATGCAATAACTAATTTTTTTCTTTCATATGCAATGAAAGGTCCAAGATGGTTGTGGCGGCCGTCTGCCTTTCGCAAATTAAAAGGTTGAGCACGAACCGTCAAATAAATGTTGTGTTAAAGTGGCTGGATAGTGCAATGGGCTCTTCATGGAAATAAAATAATGAGATTGATATAAAAACAAAAAAAATAACAAAGTATTTATTGCCTATTCAAAATAAATGATGTCTTGTGAGAAACCAAAAATGAAAGGAATAATATCTCACACACACATACTAATGACAAAAAAAACAAAACAATACTAATGATCATAAATTGCAAAAAAACATAATAATTGCAATAAAATAAAAGGACATAACCAAATAAAAATATTCTATACAAAAAAAAAATGTTGATAAAAATTAAATGTATTTTGAAAATAGTAATAATAATGATAAAACCGTTTGCAGTTCATCACGACCAGAATCGTATTGATTGCTCCTACGCGGAAGATACTGGAGTGAAGAAGTGAGGGCACGGTCCCAATATTATTTCACTGTGTTCACTGTGAACACAACTGCAGAACTGAGAGGAACTCTGCACCGTGCGTTAATCCCGTCTGGCGGTGCGAGTTGCCGTAATAAATAAGCAAGTCTGTTTACGCATCGGCCGCTCAGCACGTACATAAACAAACTTGATATACTTTATACATATTAATTTATACACTATGTACAAATTTAAGAGTAAACATATTTAAATAAATAAAAATACACTTGTAAAAAAAGAAAATCAAAAATGACTAAATAAGTCGAAACGTATTTTTAGATAAAGAAAAACATTTTTTGACAAAAAAAGGTTTTTTACTCATTAGAATGAATGATTCAAAAATAATTTATACAATTTAAAAATTTCAAAACATAATTATAACATTTTAAAACATTCTGGCTTTGTGGCCTCAACAATGGTGATTTCAATAAGTGCAAAATGTTTTTTATGGTTATCAGCATGCATTATTCTTAATAACTATATTTTTATTTTTCATTATGAGTTACAAAATTTCAGGATTTAAAATTCTTAATGTTATTTTATCAGAAATCAATAAAAAAAAAAACTGGAGTCAGTGGTTTCCATTATTAATAGTGTGTAAATATATATTTTTCTTTATTTATCTTCTCTTTTTTTAAATTTTTGTATTTTATTTATAAAATCTACTTTAAATTGAAACTATAATGGAATTTAACAAAATATTGTTGACTCAAATTTACTTACATTTTGTGAAGAAAAAAGTTTAATCCTGTCACCTGTGCCTGAACTAAATTAGGCTCCATTGTGATAAAAATGTGAAATTATCAATAATTGTTTGTTAATACCACATTTTATTCATATTTGGAAAGTAAATTTGGTTCAAGTACAGTTAAATAAAAACAAACAATTATTTTCTGAATTAAAAGCTGTCAACTTTGAATTTCTGAAATTGACTTTTTAACATTTTTGCTAGTTTAATTATGTAATGTTTTATGCTCCCAGATACGACAACACATTATAGTGTTAGAAAAAATTAGTTGGCTAAACTAATGAAAAATGTGAACAAGTCAATTGTTGAAATTTCAGAATCATCCTCTTGTAATGCCTCAAATGCAGTTGACCATTTTTACCAATGAACTGATAAAATCTTAAATTACATAACAAAACTTTTAATTTCTGATAAAGAGAATAAATATATGTCAAGAAAAAAATATTGAATTCCAGTAAAACATTTCACTGAATGTTACCTGTTTTATTTTTAAAGTATCATCTTTAATATTTAAATGAGAAGTTATATATACCAATTGATAACATTTGTACTTTTTTGTTAGATTGAGAATAGCTGTACCAGATTTACGGGGTGTAAAAAGAATATTAGATTCAAGACCTAGTTTTGAAGTGGAGGAAAACTACTCAAAATGAGGTAAATTGATGAAATCCATTATATATTATAGTTGATTAACATTAGTAGATGAATCTAAATTTATTTTTTCTTTCAACAATTATTTTTGGTCCCTAACTAGGTTGTAAGTGTAACTAAGGAAGAATGATTATTAGTTGTTATAATAGTTTGTTCCTTATTCTTCTGTTCATCTCTCGAGCTCTCTCTGTAGCCATTTTCAAGAAGGAATTTCAAAAGTAGTTATGGAAATATTCCATTATCAAATAAAGATAATAACTCTTGTATGTACGGGTAAGTTATGTTTGATCAGAGGATGGAGGGCTGATATACTTAATTAATAATTATGTAACTAAACTTTCAAAATAGTAACAAAGAATCATGTTCGCATAAATGAGGTTTTCTGGATTAAAAGTGGTTAATTTCAAGTTTCTAAACTTTACTTTTTCACATTTTTTTGATAGTTAAGTTTCATAACTGAACTAAAACCATCAGAAATGACACATCAAAGTGTCTTTCAAAATTCTTCTTGACAAAATTGATTGGCTAAAGTAGAGAAAAAGTCAATTTTAGAAATAAATATATGTTAGAAAAAAATTATTGAATTCCAGTAAAATTTTGCTTCTAAATTGTGCCTGTTTTATTTTTAAGGATTGCCTTTAATATTTACATGAGATATTATACATACAAAACTATCAATAACATTGTACATTTTTTTTAAATCGAGGATAGCAGTACCAGGGGGTGTAAAAAGAAGAATATTGGATTCAAGATCTGTTTTTTTGTACTGGAGGCAAACTACTCAAAATGAGGTAACCAATCATCAATATAATTCTTCATAACATATTTCTTCTGATTTTGAACATGTCATCACATTCTTTGCCGTTTTGCTGGGCTTCAACTAGGTGGTCTCTGATTGGGTGTGCCTCGACTGGTTGCGTTCTGATCTTTTTCAGTTTTTTTGGTTACATATTTACAACTGGCATGCTTGGAAGATATAATTTGCTTAATTTATATCCATCTTCTCTGTTGACATTTTCAGGGTGCTTGGATTGCTTCTAATATTTCCATCTTTGTCGTATTTTTGCATTTTTAACCACTCAAATTTTTTCAAACTCAATAGAACCGAAGGAAACAAAATGAAAAACAATCTCTATACAAATTATCATTCCCATGTTTAATTTTAGGATAAATTGGATATTATTATCAACATTGTTAAGCATACATAAATCCATTGGTTAATAGATATTTTATTGCTTTATTTTTGTAAACATTAGACTTAAATCCTTTCTGATCCTTATTGCTTAAATTAATAAATATAAATGGACTCATTTATCTTATTGGGTTGATAATTGAGATTATTTAAGAATCATGTTGTAAAAAAACAAAACAAAATAATTTGACTTAGTGTTCCTCTCAGCGATTTGATAAGTTTCTAAATTGAATACTAATTCTCTAAAACTAACAGGAGACGGAAATAAAATGGAATGCCTTAAAAAGTTCATGGTCAGTATTTCAAATAGTGCATTTATTTTATGTTTTGTTTTTTCTGGGTTGAGTTGGTTAGTTGAATTTTATTCTATATCGATCCAGTTTGCTATGTTATTGCATGTTGAAATCCTTAATGTTAAGTCGAATAGGCCCTTAATCTTCATTTACTAGGGAAGGTTTTCCCGATTTTTAGAATATAGTCAGCCCTGGTCACTCTTTTTTCTATTATCAGTTACCCTAATCCATAGTCTGATTCTAAAGTAGTATTAAGATTTACTACGATATTAAGTACAAGTTTAATTCTATGTCTTTTCTTTTTTCCGTAGGGATGTGGTAACACTAGGATTTTCAGTCATCTTAATACAAGGGTAATACCAGTCTGAGTTGGCAGGCATGTACCTCTCATTATGTCTAACTTTGTCTAGTACTCCTCTGGTATCTGAGATGGTCAGTATTTCAAACGGTTCTATTTGGCTGTAATTTTATTCACCTTCTTTTCACTAGGATTTCATATATTATGTTTTAATGCTTAGGCCTTAAGTCGAAAAAGTCCTTAATCTTCAGTTGCTAGGCGAGGTGGCGGTACCATCTCCCAATTTTTAGAATATAGTCAGCCCTGGTCGCTCTTTTTTCTATTATCAGTTGCCCTAATCCAGAGTCTGATTCTAAAATAGTATTCATTCATCATAGCTTTTCTAAGTGTTAAGATTTTCTGACATCTTAAGTAAAAGGGTATACTAGATCTATTTCTTTATTTGCGTATGGATGTGGTAATTCTAAGATTTTCAGTCATCTTAATACATGTGTAATGACCTTTCCCCTAATTGATTTAATAATTATAAAATATGTCCGTGGACCCTTACCACAGAAAAGAAAGGGAAAAAAGGAAGGAGGAGAAAAGAAAGTCAATTACAAACAAAGATCACAGTGGAAACCCAAATAAAATTATATTCTTCAAATATATATATTTATACATAAAATAGTATAACTTGCAATTCTTATATCTAATACAATTATTCAAATATTACTAATACAAGCATGGTCATGAGAGAAGCGGGGAAGCGGGCAGTGAGATCAGTGTCTAAAAAGAGAGTGTCATATAACGCAGACGGAGGTGCGCTTATCGCTACCCCCACCCTCAACATTTCATCCCCACCTTCGGTCAAGGCGAAGGAAATGTAAGAATCATAACAATTAAGCAGGTCTAGATCAAGACATTAATTGACCTGTGGTATAAATATTCATACTGTCGAATACAAACTCGTTAATACGTTCCTACATTCTTATCTCGCTATGGTACATAGGTGAACGGTGAAATATAACAATTTAACAATAAACAATAGTTAAATACCTCAATACGTAATTTAAACTCCATACATTAAATAATACATACGAATCAATTCATATAATTATACTTATCAATTTTCATACATCTAATCAATTTATATTATTATACTAATCAATACTCATACATTTAATATCATCATACATTTAAATAATATATATAATATATATATATATATATATATATATATATATGTGGATCACTAATCATTTAATTAATATATAATATATGTGGTCACCACACAAGGGTAATACTAGTCTGAGTAAGGTCCTTATTCTTCTTAAGAATAGGGCCTTATTCTTCAATTGCGTAGGGAGGTAGCGGTACCATTTCTCATTTTTTGAATATAGTCAGGCCTGTTCACTCTTTTTCCTATTAGTAGCGGCTCCATTCCTAAGTCTGATTCTAAAATAGTAGTCACTCTAGGTATAAGGATTTTCTGTGATATTAAGTACAAGGGTAATACTAGGTCTACTTCTTTGTATTTGCAAAGGGATGTGGCAACCCTAGGATTTTCAGTCAGCTTAAATACAAGGGTAATACTAGTCTGAGTTGGCCAGAATTTACCTCTCATTCTGTCCAACTTTGTCTAGTATTCCTCTTGTATCTGAGGTGGTCAGTAGTTCAAATAGTGCTGTTGGTTTCCTTTGTTTGGTTAACATATATAGGCTGTAATTTTATTCACCTTCTTTTCACTATAATTTCATATTTTTAGGTGTTCGGATTTTCTATGATGTTATGTACAAGGGTTACATTAGGTCTATTTTTTTTATTTTCGAAGTTAGTTTTCTGCCGTCTTAAATACAAGGGTAATACTAGTTTGAGTTGGCCAGAATTTATCAATCTTCTGTCCAACATTGTCTAGTACTCTTTTTGTATCTAAGATGGTCTCTATTCCGAATACGGCTGCTTTTTTTTTTATTCTTGTTTTGGTTAGTTTTAGTTGGTTGTAATCAATTCTCTATTTCATATATTATTAGGCCGATGTCGAATAATTCTATATTCATCATTTGCGTAGGGAAGTGGCTGGGCCATCTTTCAATCTTTAAAATATAGTCAGGCCTGGTCTCTCATTTTTCTAATAGCAGTTGCTCCATTCCGTGGTCTGATTCTAAAATAATAGTCTTTCTAGGTGTTAGGATTTTCAACGATATTAAGTACAAGGTTAATACTAGGTCTACTGTTTTTATTTTCTCATGGATGTGGTAACTTTAGGATTTTCAGTCTTTTTAATACAACGGTTATACTAGTCCGAGTTGGCTAGAATTTATCTCTCTTCCAACTTTCTCTAGTATTCATCTTCTATCTGGGGTGACACGATTTTAAATAGCGCATTTTTTTTTTTTTGGTTAGTTTTTGTTGGTTGTATTTCAGTTCTCTACTTCTCCATCAGGTTTAGTTATTTTTTATTGTAATCCTTAGAATCAAATCGAGTAGGCCCTTAATCTTCATTTATGAAGAGAGGTGGCGGTACCATCTTTTATGTTTTAGAATAAAGTCAGGGCTGGTCAGTCTTTTTTCTATTAGCAGTTGCTCCATTCCATGGTCTGATTCTAAAATAGTAGTCTTTCTAGATCTTAGGATTTTCCATGATATTAAGTACAAGGGTAATAAATACTAGGTCCCCTTTTTTGTATTTGCGTAGGGATGTGGTAACCCTAGGATTAACCATCATCTCAATACAAGGGTAATACTAGTCTGAGTTGGCCAGTAATTACCTCTCATTCTGTCCAACTTGTCTAGTATTCCTCTTGTATCTGAGATGATCAGTATTTCAAATAGTGATGTTTGTTTCTTTTGTTGGTTAAGATATATAGGCTGTAATTTTATTTACCTTCTTTTCACTAGGATTTCATATTTTATGTTTTAATCCTTAGGTCTAAGTTGAATAAGTCCTTAATCTTCAGTTGCTAGGGGAAGAGGCAGTACCATCTCCCAATTTTTGGAATATAATCAGCTCTCATCGCTCTTTTTTCTATTATCGATTGGCGTAATCCAGAGTCTAATTCTAAAATAGTATTCATTCATCATAGCTTTTATAAGTGTTAGAATTTTCTAGGATATTAAGTACAAGGGTAACACTAGGGCTATTGCTTTTATTTTCAAAGGTATGTGGTAATCCTAGGATTTTCTGTCATCTTCAATACAAGGGTAATAATAGTCTGAGTTGGCCAGAATTTAGCTCTCAATCTGTCCAACTTTGTCTAGTATTCCTCTTGTATCCGAGATGGCCAGTATTTCAAATAGTGCAGTTTTTTTGTTAACATATGTAGGTGTTAATTTTATTTTCAATTTTTTTTACTAGGATTTCATATTTTACGTTTTGATGCTTAGGGTTATGTTGATGAAGTCCTTAATCTTTATTTACATAGGGAGGTTGTGGTACCATCTCTCTAGTATTCTTTTTGTATCTAACATGGTCATTATTCCGAATAGTGCAGCTTTTTTTTTTCCTGTTTTGGTTACTTTTAATTGGTTGTAATTCAGTTCTCTATTTTAATTTTCGGTAACATATATATGCTGTAATTTCATGCTCCATCTTTTCAATAGGATTTCATATTTTATGTTTTAATGCTTAGGGTAAAGTCGAAAAGGCCCTTTTTCTTCAATTGCAAAGGGAGGTAGTGGTACCATCTCTCAATTTTTGGAATATAGTCAGGCCTGGTCACTCTTTTTTCTATTTCATTCTAGAGTCATTCTAGAGACATTCTATAGTCTGATTCTAAAATATTAGTCATTCTAGGTGTTAGGATTGTATATGATATGACCTAAAAACTGTCAGTGGGGGCACGTGACCCCGTGCCCCCCCCCTATATCCGCGCTTGCTATAGTCTATGTGTTATTCTGATACTGTAAAGTTGCATCCAAATCCGTTCAGTAGTTTTTGCGTGGAAGAGAGTCAAACGTACAAACTTTCACAATTAGCACGGAAGCACGTGCCCCCCCCCCTTGACAGTTATTTGTGTTCTTTGGAGAATCCATTATAGTACATAATTAAAGGCAAATAGAGATTTCAAGATCCTAAGAAATTTGAAGATAGGTTCTTTATATAATTTAAGAAAGAAATTTGGATAATTCCACCCTCAAAGGTTTCCCCCTTAATATAATAGAGGTTCAAAGATTGTATGGAATCCGTCAGTTTTGTAGTTAGATATCTGAAATTTTGGATGTACGAGTAACTTATAGTTTAAAAAAAAATTATTATTTGAAATGATCTGTCACGAAGTTACTCGTACATCCAAAATTTCAGATGTCCAACTTCAAAACTGACGGATTCTATACAACCTTTGAATCCCTATTATATTAAAGAGGAAACCCTTGGGGTGCAATTATCCAAATTTCTTTCGTAAACTATACAAAGAACCTATCTACAAATTTCAATATGCTAAGTTTCTGATTTGCCTTTAATTATGTACTATAACGAGAAGGCCACATGACCCTGTGCCCCCACATAAATCTGCCCTTGCTGTAGCCTATGATGTATAACTTATTTTACTCAATTAGTTTCATCAAAATCCGTTCAGTAGTTTTTGCGTGAATGAGTAACTGACATAAATACAAACATTCGCATTTATAATATAAGCAGAATATCAAAACAATAGTTTCACTCATGTTCTTTCTGTTATTTTAACCACTATTATCATGTGATTTGCCGTTAATTATGTACTATGATGGATTCTCCACAGTACCTAAGACTCTTGGAGGGGGGCACGTGCCCCCGTGCGCCCCTCCTAAATCCGCACTTGCTATAGCCTATGTGTTATTCTGATGTATAACCTATATTACTGTAAAGTTTCATCCAAATCCGTCCAGTAGTTTTTGCTTGAAAGAGAGACAAACATACAAACTTTCACATTTATAATATTAGTAAGATTAGTAAGATTCATTGTAACCATATGCGTAACAAGCGGGGGATTATTGGGGATGTAACGCCCCTCCCCCATTGCTTAGAAGAAATTAAAAAAAAATTGTAAGTAACAATTTAAAAGAAATAAAAATTTGAAGGAATTTACTTTTTCAAAGTTATTATTGTGGGATTACAGAAGTAAGAGTCAATAATGTCAAAAATACAACAAAGAAAGTGCAAAACACACTTATTTTAATGAATAAACTGTTTTTATAAAATAAATAACATTTATAAAAAATTGTAATCTATTTATTTAATTTGAAGCTACATGATTATAGTATAACATCATTATCGATATTGGCTGAATTTGTCTTTCTTATTTTGAATGTTTTCTTTATTTCATTCTCTTTCACTTGGTTAAATTGTTGTTTATACTTTTATTATTTCTTATTAAAAAAAGATGCTTTTGACTGAATAACCTAAGAAACCTATATCATAATTATTTAAATTATTTTTGTCCATAGATACAAATAATACGCTAAGAAATATATAATTTAATATCCTCATATAAAAACACTTGTCACTAATATAATATCCTACTAAGCTTTAAAAATCGAAGTATTTATAATGGGGCCGGATGGGGCATTATTAAATTAGGATGAGCGAGAGGGTGAGATATAGCTGCCTCTTTCTGTTACTGGCTATTGAAGTCGCATCTGATTGGCTGCGAGGCATCCCCTCCACTGCATCTTTTTAGTCTTTCCCAGGATTTCAACGAGTCAACATCTCTTCTCGGAAGTAGTCGTCTGTAAAGGTTTGTAATTATTATTGATATTGTAAAAAGTTATTATCAATATTTTAATTAGTTGTGCACTATAGATAAATTAATGTAATTGATATAATTGATTAATGAAATTCATTAGGATATTTTAAAGTCTCATCTCAAAAAATATTTAAGTTTAAATTATAAGTTAATGGTTATATACTATTACTAAATTTAATTTTAAGAACTATGTGAAGAGTGTATAAGTGAGGAGAAATGATCGGCAATTATGGATAATAGTTATTGTAAATAAAATATTTTGGGAAGTAATATTGCCCAATATTCATGGAATGTAATGGAGATCTTTTTATTTTGGATTATTTAAAAATTTTAAATGTTTTTTTTTTTTTTTACAAATTTATTGAATTATCATTTGTGTCTCTCGTGGTTTCCCATTCCCTAATTTAACAGTTTTTTCTTATATCGGTTGTTGGTTACATACAACCGATATAAGAATTAAATCTTATAGCAGTATTAAATTAATTCAAATTCGTTTTTCAAATAATTATTTTATTTTTTTTTTACCTTTTATTTTGTACTAATTAAAAGTATTTGAAAATTAGAAACAATAGTATGAACATTAAAAGTATAACATCAAATGTCGTAACGAATAATTTTCTGATTCTTCTTATTTATTTCGTTAGATTATTTTTTTTCATCAGCTAAAATTAAAAATAATAAATGTAAATTTTAAACTAATTATAGTTTTCAATAGAGAGAAAATCCTCAAGAATCACGGCCTTCAGAATAACCGAGACCGTGAGTTGAAACCTTTAATTTTTCCCACTAAACATCGTCACTTAGTACTAATATAATATAATCATAAAAATGCGAATTAAAACTGTTAATTATATCTTATAATTAATATTGAATACAAATACTAATTTATAAGGTAATAAGGAAATGACAGAAGTAAAACTATGAATTATTATTAAAATGTCTAAAAACAAAATATACTTTATATTTAAAAATTATGATTACATTTTAAAGTAAAATTATATTGCTTGCTGTATTTAAGATAATAGATTTTGCTATATCGACATACATTTCAATTATTAATGGTCAAACAGCTAAGAGAGGATGGCCAACAGTCACCCCCCTCCATCACAACTTCTGGACTAGCAACTGCATATTAAATGTAAATGTATTTTAATCGTGTATTTTAGCGTGATATACAAGTTTTAGTTGATTTTTTTTTTACAAACATTATTTAAACTAGTTAAAATTCATGATTTCAGTTATTTATGGTATTGCAATTACTTCAATCGAATACTGACGTCCCTTAAGCCAAAGGTCAATGTACGCCATTTTGAATTAGAACTTCATAAAGACATGAACTGTCGAATTTTTTACATGTAATTAAATATAATTATTTATTTAAATTTCACTTACATTTCGAATTATCATGAACTGTTTTAATATATATTATAATTTCTATAATCTTCAAACACTAAATAACGTATTAATGTTCGATTTTCTGTATTTTTAGTTGATTTATTCAGATTATAAAAAGGGATCTAAGTTTATTTTTGAAATATATATTAAAAAAATATAAAAGTATTGGAATTATTAATATTAATCACTCCGATTTTTATAAGCAGTATTAATATAGAACATATTCGTTTTAGATTTTTATGAGTTAAACATTTAAATAATAAGATTCATGAAGTGAAAGAAGTAAAAAATAATTTCATTTATTGGTCCCCTTTGGTTCTATCCGCCATTTTGGATTTTAAAACAGCCTCTATACATAATTTATCATTCCCATGTTCCCTTTCAGGTTAAATTTTATATTATTATAATCATTCATTATAAATCATACATAAATTCATTTGTTAATGATTATTTGCTTTATTTTGATTTTTTAAACATTGGCTTAAATACTTTCTGATTCTTATTGCTTAACTTAACAAATGTAAATTACCTTATGAGTTGATTATTAAAATTAAGTAAAAAAAACATCTAACTTGACTTAGTGTTATTCTTAGCGATTTGATAAGTTTCTTTACTGAATACTGATTGCAACTATGGAATTAACAATATATTGAAATAATCTGGTGGTCAGTTTTATGCAAGGAGACATATTGGATTTTAGGTACTAGCTGGAGATAGCACTAACTAAGCCACACGCCAAAAAAAAAGTTTAATTTTAAGTTATTTATAGGTTCACAATTATTTGCTTTATTATTATTGTGTTCTGAGAATTAGAACTATAAGATTAAATATTGAAATTTTATCTTTTAAATACTTTCTGTATAATTTAAAATATTGATCTTTGTATTTTTTCAAATGTTAGTTGACCTTAAAAAATAAAATAAATGAATTTGTTTGAATGCGAATTAGAGTGTAAAATTAAGGTATCTGTTCCACAGGCTGACGCAGCGAGTCGAGTTGCAACAGGCTTTATGTTTTTATTCGTTTCATTATTAACATTTTTCAAAAATACAAGTTATCATGATATTTAGTATGGAAAAGAGAATCTAATAATGTGTAATGAGTAGATTTAGTTAACCGTTTCATCAAGAAATAATAGTTTCAACTATCATTTTGAAGTATTGATGATATACATTAAATTTAATTTAAATTTAAAGGGTAACGGAACAAAAGTTAGAACTTAATGTGGCTCAATTAGATGCAACAACCTCCGGAATAATTAACTAACATTAATTCCTTTTTAACTAACAAAGTTATTTGCAAAATATAATAAAATAAAGATGCTCTCTAAAACTGAGAATAAGAGCGTGAAATAAAATGTAATTTTATAAAAAAGATAAAGCTGTTTTGCTGTTTCCTCATTTAGTATTGCTGTTCCACTGAGGACCTCAGGACTCAAATCTACTCTCCTTATCCAGACCGAGCTCCTGTTGTGTGTAGAAAAGTATCATCATCATCATCATATTCTGTCCTCATCAACCACCTATGCAGTGTATGGAGGAATTATGAACCGCCCTCTCCAGCTCTGCCGGTCATCGACGGACTATGTGGATCCAACCAGTCTCAAAATCCTTCTTTACCTCTTCTTCCCACATCATCTTCTTCCTCCTTTTTCCCTCCACTTTGGCTCGGTAAGAAAAGTATTTTAACTAATATTCAAGATTTATTTAGTTAATATTTATTAATTAACTTTTATAACAATTATGTTTTTGTGCTGTTTGTTTTGATATATGTTATAATTTCCAGAATCTTCCTTCACTAATTAGCATATTATTATTTAAGGTGATATTTCCATTCACTAAATTAAGATTATAGTCTGAAGTAGGTATTAATTTAATATTTTTAATATTTATTCAATAGGTTGACAATTATTTGCTTCATTATTATTATTATTGTGTTATGAGAGTTATAATTATAAGATTAAAGATTCAGCTTTCTAATCAATATTATGTAATATAAAATATTAATCTTATTGCTTTTCATCATTCATAGATTAAAAATTAAAATTAATAACATAGATTTAAACAAGAATTTTAGAGCTGAAAATGGAACAAACTAAATTAATTGTTATCAACTTAAATAGCTCCTCATGGCTGAGGACGACAATGACATTGATAGCTTTTGAAATGTTAATCCTGTTTTAGTTGCGAGTTGGAGTTGAATAAAGAATGGACCAGTTCAGAAGAATCATGAAATCTAGAAGGCCCCAGTATTATGAACTTTCAACAATGCTGCTTCATCTTAAATGGCTCAATTCTTCAATGTCAATCTTCATAATCAGGTTTATTCGTTTTATTATTTGAAGAATAATATTCTGTCTCTTTTTTTTGGTAGAACAATTGAACACTCTCTTAGCATCCGCCCGAAATAGAGCCGAAAGTACAAGGGTGATACTAGGTCTACTTCTTTGTATTTGCTTAGGGATGTGGTAACCCTAGGAAGTCAAATAGGCCCTTAATCTTCATTCGTTAGAGGAGGTGGCGGTACTATTTCCCAATTTTTAGAATATAGTCAGCCCTGGTCACTCTTTTTTCTATTAGCATTTGCTCCATTCCATAGTCTGGTTCTAAAATACTAGTCATTCTATGTGTTAGGATTTTCTCCGAGAAGTCGGACATCTTAAGCAAAAGGGTAATATTTGGTCTATTTTTTTTTATTTTCAAACCGATGTGGTAACCCTAGGATTTTCAGTCATCTTAAATACAAGGGTAATACTAGTGTCAATTGGCCAGAATTTACCTCCTTCTGTCCGACTTTGTCTAGTATTCCTCTTGTATCTAAGATGGTCAGTATTACGAATAGTGCTGTTTGCTTTTTTTAATTTGGGTAACATATATAGGCTGTAATTTCATACTCCATCTTTTCACTAGGATTGCATATTTTATGTTTTAATGCTTAGGGTAAAGTCGAATAGGGCCTTATTCTTCAATTGCGTAGGGAGGTAGCGGTACCATTTCTCATTTTTTTAATATAGTCAGGCCTGTTCTCTCTTTTTTCAATTAATAGTTTTGCTCAATGCCATAGTCTGATTCTAAACGTGTACTCATTCTAGGTGTTAGGATCTTTTATGGTAAAAGGTTAATACTTGGTCTATTTCTTTGTTTGCGTTGGGATGTGTTAACCCTAGGATTCTCAGTCATCTTAAATACAAGTGTAATACTAGTCTGAGTTGGCCAGAATTTACCTCCTTCTGTCCGACTTTGTCTAGTATTCCTCTTGTATCTAAGATGGTCAGTATTACGAATAGTGCTGTTTTTTTTTTTTAATTTGGGTAACATATATAGGCTTTAATGTCATACTCCAACTTCTCACTAGAATTTCATATTTTATGTTTTAATGCTTAGGGCAAAGTCGAATAGGCCCTTATTCTTCAATTGCGTAGGGAGGTGGCGGTACCATTTCTCATTTTTTAGAATATAGTCTGGCCTGGTCACTCTTTTTTCAATTAGTAGTTTTGCTCAATTCCTTAGTCTGATTCTAAAAGATTACTCATTCTAGGTGTTAGGATTTTCTATGGGAAAAGGTTAATGTTTGGTCTATTTTTTTGTTTGCGTAGGGATGTGTTAACCCTAGGATTTTCAGTAATCTTAGATACAAGGGTAATACTAGTCTGAGTTGGCCAGAATTTACCTCCTTCTGTCTGACTTTGTCTAGTGTTCCTCTTGTATTTAAGATGGTCAGTATTATGAATAGTGCTGTTTGTTTATTTTAATTTGTGTAACATATATAGGCTTTAATTTCATACTCCATCTTTTCCCTAGGATTTCATATTTTATGTTTTAATGCTTACGGTAAAGTCGAATAGACCCTTATCCTTCATTTGCGTAGGGAGGTAGTGGTACCATTCCTCATTTTTTTAGAATATAGTCAGGCCTGGTCAATCTTTTTGCTAATTGTAGCGGCTCCATTCCAAAGTCTGATCTTAAAATAGTAGTCATTCTAGGTATAAGGATTTTCTGCGATATTAAGTACAAGGGTAATACTAGGTCTACTTCTTTGTGTTTGCAAAGGGATGTGGTAACCGTAGGCTTTTCAGTCATCTTAAATACTAGGGTAATACTAGTGTCAGTCGGCCAAAATTTACCTCCTTTTGTCCGACTTTGTCTAGTATTCTTCTTGTATCTAAGATGGTCAGTATTCTGAATAGTGCTGTTGGTTTTTTTAAATTTTCGGTAACATATATAGGCTGCAATTTCATGCTCCATCTTTTCAATAGGATTTCATATTTTATGTTTTAATGCTTAGGGTAAAGTCGAATAGGCCCTTATTCTTCAATTGCGTTGGGAGTTAGCTGTACCATTTCTCATTTTTTAGAATATAGTCTGGCCTGGTCACTCTTTTTTCAATTAGTAGTTTTGCTCAATTCCTTAGTCTGATTCTAAAAGATTACTCAATCTAGGTGTTAGGATTTTCTATGGGAAAAGGTTAATGTTTGGTCTATTTTTTTGTTTGCGTAGGGATGTGTTAACCCTAGGATTTTCAGTAATCTTAGATACAAGGGTAATACTAGTCTGAGTTGGCCAGAATTTACCTCTCATTCTGTCCAACTTTGCCTAGTATTCCTCTTGTATGTGAGATGGTCAGTACTTTAAATAGTGCTTTTTTTTTGGTTAACATATATAAGTGTTAATTTTATTTTCCATCTTTTAACTAGGATTTCATATTTTATGTTTTAATGCTTAGGGTAAAGTCGAATAGGGACTTAATATTTATTCGCTAGGGTAGGTGGGGTTACTATTTCCCAATTTTTAGAATATAGTCAGCCCTGGTCACTCCTTCTCCTATTAGCAGTTGCTGCATTCCATAGTCTGATTCTAAAATAGTAGTCATTCTAGGTGTTAGGATGTTCTACGAGATTAAGTACAAGGGTAATCCTAGGTCTATTTTTTTTATTTTCGGAGTGATGTGATAACTAAATACTAGGTCTCCTTATTTCTATTTGCGTAGGGATGTGGTAACTCTACGATTTTCAGTCATCTTAAATACAAATTTAATACTAGTCTGAGTTGGCCAGAATTTACCTCTCAATCTGTCCAACTTTGTTTAGTATTCCTCTTGTATCCGAGATAGTCATTATTCTGGATAGTGCTTCCATTTTGTTTTCTTGTTTTGGTTAATTTTATTTGGTTGTAATTCAGTTCTATATGTCTCCATTAGGTTAAGTTATTTCTTATTTTGATCCTTTATGTTAAGTCGGATAGGCCCTAAAACTTCATTTTCTAAGAGAGGTTACGATACCATCTTCTAATTTTTAGAATGTAATATGCCAAGGATAGTCTCTTTTCTATTATCGGTTGCTCCATTCCATAGTTTGAAATGGAATAGTATTCATTCATCATAGCTCTTCTAAGAGTAAGGATTTTCAGTCATCCTAAATACAAGGGTAGTACTAGTCTGATTTGACCAGAATTTACCTCTCAATCTGTCCAACTTTGTCTAGTATTCCTCTTGTATGTGAGATGTTCAGTATTTTAAATAGTGCTTTTTTTTTTGGTTAACATATATAGGTGTTAAGTTTATTCTCCATCTTTTAACTAGGATTTCATATTTTATGTTGTCATGCTTAGGATTAAGTCAAATAGGCTCTTATTTTTCATTTGGGTAGGGAGGTGTGGGTACTATTTCCCAATTTTTAGAATATAGTCAGCCCTGGTCACTCTTTTTTCTATTAGCAGTTGCTCCATTCCATAGTCTGATTCTAAAATAGTAGTCATTCTAGGTGTTTGGATGTTCTAAGAGATTTCGAACATCTTAAGTAAAAGGGGCTATGTCTATTATTTTTATTGCCGTGGAGATCTGGTCTACTAGGATTTTCACTCATCTTAAATAGGAGGGGAATTCTAGTTATTTCTTATTGTAATCCTTTGAGCCAAGTCGGATATGCCCTTAAACTTCATTTGCGATAAGAGGTTAGGGTACCATCTTCTAATTTTTAGAATATGGTACGCCTGGATACTCTTTTTTCTATTAGTGCTTGCTCCATTCCATAGTCTGATTCTAAAATAGGAATCATTCATCTTAGCTCTTCTAAATGTCAGGATTTTTAGTCATCCTAAATACAAGGGTAGTACTAGTCTGAGTTGGCCAGAATTTACCTCTCAATCCGTCCAACTTTGTCTAGTGTTCCTCTTGTATGTGAGATGGTCAGTATAAAATAGTGCTTTTTTTTTGGTTAACATATATAGGTGTTAATTATATTCTCCATCTTTTAACTAGGATTTCATATTTTAGGTTTTAATGCTTAGGATTAAGTCAAATAGGGCCTTAATATCTATTTAATAGGGGAGGTGGGGGTACTATTTCCCAATTTTTAGAATATAGTCAGCCCTGATCACTCTTTTTTCTATTAGTCTGATTCTCCATTCCATTTTTCTCCATTCCATAGTCTGATTCTAAAATAGTAGTCATTCTAGGTGTTTGGATGTTCTAAGAGATTTCGAACATCTTAAGTAAAAGGGGCTATGTCTATTATTTTTATTGCCGTGGAGATCTGGTCTACTAGGATTTTCACTCATCTTAAATAGGAGGGGAATTCTAGCCTCAGTTATTATTGTTTATAGTATTCCTCTTGTATCTGATATGGTAATTATTCTGAATAGTGCATCTTTTTTTTTCTTATTG
Organism: Arma custos; assembly: GCA_037127475.1. Taxonomy (NCBI): domain Eukaryota; kingdom Metazoa; phylum Arthropoda; class Insecta; order Hemiptera; family Pentatomidae; genus Arma; species Arma custos. The sequence continues at coordinate 231,674,588 of CM073759.1, forward strand.
TTTGGGTTACTTTTAGTTGGTTGTAATTTAGTTCTACAACATGGTCTAAACCAGAAACCACTGAAGTTTTGTGTATAAATAGTGGCGTGGGAACTTGAAAGATTATATAATCTCTATACAAATTATCATTCTCATGTTTAATTTTAGGATAACTTTTAGATTATTATTAACATTGTTAAGCATACATAAATTCATTGGTTAATAGCTATTTGCTTTATTTTTATTTTTTGTAAACATTAGACTTAAATCCTTTCTGATCCTTATTGCTTAAATTAATAAATATAAATGGCCTCATTTATCTTATTGAATTGATAATTGAAATTATTTAAGAATCATGCTGTAAATAAAAAAAAACAAAAGAAGTTGATTTAGTGCTTCTCTCAGCGATTTGATAAGTTTTAACTGAATAATAATTCTCTAAAACTAATAGGAGAGGGAAATAAAATGGAATGCCTTAAAAAAGTTTATGCTGTTTCAGCTACTGTTTTGTTGTTTCATTTTTCAGGCCTTCTGAAGACCTCGAGGCTCTTATCTACTCTTCCTATCCAGACAGAGTTCCCATAGTGTGGAGGAAAGTATCATCATCATATTCTGTCCTCTTCAACCGCCTATGCAGTGTAAGGCGGAATTCTGTACATCCATCTCCGGCTCTCCCGGACATCGACTAACTTTGTGGATTCAGCCAGTCTCAATATCCTTCTGCACCTCTTCCTTTTCCCTCCACTTTGGCTAGGTAAGAATAGTATTTAACTAATATTCAAGATTTATTTAGTTAATATTTATTGATTAACTTTTATAACAATTATGTTTTCATGCTGTTTGTTTTAATATATGTTCTAATTTCCAGAACCTTCCTTCACTAAATAGCATATTTTATTTAAGCCAATATTTCCATTCACTAAATTCAGATTATAGTAGGTATTAATTTAATATTTTTTTTAAATATTTTATTTGAAAAGAAAATATATGGCCAGGACCGGGACTCGAACCCGGGACCTTCATCTCTCCGTGGTGACGCCTTATACATCTCGGCTATCCTGGCTTCACTTTAGATAGCCGAGATGGATAAGGCGTCACCACTGAGAGGTGAAGGTCCCGGGTTTGAGTCCCAGTCCTAGTCATATCTTTTCTTTTCAAATAAAATATTAAAAAAATTATATAATATAAAGATAAAATAAATTATAATAATATTTTTTTATTTGTTGAATGAGTTGACAATTATTTGCTTCATTATTATTATTATGTTATGAGAGTTATAATTATAAGATTAAAGATTCAGCTTTTTGTTTTTCTGATCAGTATAATAGAATTTAAAATACTAATTAATTGTCATAATTTATAGTTATCATTTATAATTAAAATTAATTAGTTAGATTTAAATATGAATTATAGAGTTGAAAAATGACACGGATCGCTTCTGAAATGTTAATTCTGTTTTAGTCCCAAGTTGGAGTTGAATAAAGAATTGACCAGTTCAGAAGAATCATGAAGTCCAGAAGGCCTCAGTATTTTTTGCATTCAGCAATGCTGCTTCATCTTGAATGGCTCATTTCTTCAACATCAATCTTCATAATCAGGTTTATTCTTTTTATTATTTTAAGTGATCATTTTTCAAATGACTACTCTTCTTAACTGCTTGGCATCAGTACAGTGAACCATTAAAAATTTAATTTTTTCTTAAAACACAAACAATTATTTTAAAATGAATGAATGGTTAATGAATTAATTAAAACAATAAACTAAATTGCAAATGAATAATTTATTAGTTAAAGTTATCAATTACTGTTTATACTGGTTGTTGAAATAAAATGATAAAAATAAGAGTGATTATTGGGTTTTTATTGATTCACTGCACTTATGTTAATGAAGGATAGCATGGTCCGTCTGATTAGTAGTTGGAAAGTTAGTGAATTAACTTAATCATTTGATATTAATTATAAAAAGTTATCAAAGCATGCCACATTCAATTATAATTGTTTGATGATAAATTTAGTAAAATACATAAATAGATAAATGCAGTTTTCAGCAACTCCCCTCACACACACACACACACACACACACACCTTTTTATATACGGTAGACTCTCGATAATTTGAAACTCGAGGAGTCAGAGAAAAATTTCAAATTACCAAGAGTTCAAAATAACAGGAGTTTAAATAACCAACAGGGGTGGAGGAATAAAATCAAGTAAACAAGAGTTTGATCAAAATTCGTGTTTATTATTTTAAACATTTGTACAATTATTCACAAATGTTCATTTTGAAAAGAAGTCCGTGATTTTCTGTTGAGTGAGCGACTTCAGTCTCTCACTGTCTAATGAATTTTCGATAGTGGTGAGAGCTGCAAAGAAAGCGTCACTTGTGTCGGCTCTGAGGGCGTAGAAGCGTAGGATAGTAAGAGATCTCCTTGCCTCGCTCAATGTGACTGGAATTGGCGGTTGTTGTCGTCGTTTTCTTCCTCGTCCTCATCCAGAGGGGCCAAATTCAAAAGTTCGGCATCAGTTAGGGCACCGTGGACACTAATGTCATCGTCAACATGATCATAATCCTCAAATGTTAATTCTGAACCTTTCAGAACAGAGAAAGACTCACTTTAACGTTTGAAGGTTACATTTGAAGGAACGTTTGAACTCACTCATTTATGTAAACAATCGGGGGGTCTGAGCATGATAAACACTTCGAATTATTGCATGTTGACGGGTAAGATACTATTCCTTCAACTTCAAATTACTGAGGGGACCAATTTTTACTGATTTTTTTCAATTTTCACTCTTTTTTCTATTAGCAATTGCTCTATTCCATAGTCTGATTCTAAAATAGTAGTCATTCTAGGTGTTAGGAGTTTCTACAATATTAAGTACAAGCTTAATACTAGGTCTATTTTTTTATTTTCGGAGGGATGTGGTAACTAAATACTAGGTCTCCTTTTTTGTGTTTGCGTAGGGATGTGGTAACCCTAGGATTTTCTTAAATATGATCTTAAATACAAGGGAAATACTAGTCTCAGTTGGCCAGAATTTACCTCTCATGCTGTCTAACTTTGTCGTCCAGTATTCCTCTTCTATCTGAGATGGTCAGTATTCCGAATAGTGTTTTTTTTTTTTTGGTTAATATTTGTTGGTTTAATTTTATTTTCTATTTTTCCATTATGCTTTGTTAATTTAAGAGGTAGTCCTTAGCATTATGCCAAATAGTTCCATATAATTTAATAATACCAGGAGGTGGCAGTCCCATCCCCTAATCACTAGAAAGTAGCCAGACTCAGTCCCATTTTTTTCTAATAGCACTTGCTCTCTTTCATACTCAGGTTCTAAAATTGTGTTCTTTATTATTATTCTTTATTTAAAAATGGAATAGTTTTAATCATATGGTCATCTTTTGATTTATTATTATATTAAAAATGCCGCCTTTTTAGGAGTTGAAGATTTTCAGCCATTCTAAATACCAGGGTAATACTGGTCATAGCTGACCGGAATTTACCTCTCATGCTGTCCAACTTTGTCTAGTATTCCTCTTGTATCTGAGATGGTCAGTATTATGAATAGTGCTGTTTGTTTATTTTAATTTGGGTAACATATATAGCCTTTAATTTCATACTCCATCTTTTCACTAGGATTGCATATTTTATGTTTTAATGCTTAGTGTAAAAATGAATAGGCCCTTATTCTTCAATTGCGTAGGGAGGTAGCTGTACCATTTCTCATTTTTTAGAATGTATTCAGGCCTGGTCACTCTTTTTTCAATTAATAGCGGCTCCATTCCAAAGTCTGATTCTCAAATAGTAGTCACTCTAGGTATTAGGAGTTTCTGCGATATTAAGTGCAAGGGTAATACTAGTGTCAGTTTGCCAGAATTTACTTCCTTCTGTCCGACTTTGTCTAGTATTCCTCTTGTATCTAAGATGGTCAGTATTATGAATAGTGCTGTTGGTTTTTTTTCTAATTAGTGATTTAAGGTGGTCAGTATTCCTAGAAGTGTTGATTATTTATTTTGTTGGGTTTACGATATGTAGGTTGTAATTTTATTCTCTATCCTTCCTCTAGGCTTCGTTATTTTATGTAGTTGTCCTAAGGGTTATGTCGATTAGGTCCCAATTTTTAATTAGCGTAGGGAGGTGGCAGCCCCACACCCAGCCACAGGACTGCAGTTAGCCTCTGTCTGATGTTTTGGTAGAACAGTTAATCACTCCCTTAGCGTCACTCGAAATTCGAATTTTTTCATCATAGTCATTATAGGAGTTTAGGTCTTTCAACCATCTTGAATACCAGGGAAGTACTAGTCAGAGTTGGCCAGAATTTACCTCTCATGCTGTCCAACTTTGTCTTGTATTCTTCTAGTATTTATGATGGTCAATATTTCGTTTAGTGCTGTTTATTTTTTAGTTGGGCTACTATTGGTTAGTTGTGCATTTATTATTTATATATCCAGTAGGCTTTGTTATATTATGTAGTAGTCCTCAGGGTTATGACGAATAGGTCCCTAGCTTTTATTGGTGTAGGGAGGTAGAGTCCCTATATTATTTCAATAGTTGCTCCCTTTGATATAATGGATCTCTTGATTTATTTATTTTAATTAAGTCTTTCTACGAGTTTAGGATATTCCGAAATATTAGGGAAATACTAGTCAGAGTTGGCCAGATGTTACCTCTCATTCTGACTAACTCGATTTAGTATCCATCATGTATTTAAGACTGTCAAAAAATACATTAGTGTTGTTGGTTGTTGTTTTTTTATCACTATTGATAGGTTGTTATTAAGTTGATTCACCTCTCATTAGACTGGTTTGTTTTAAATTGTAGTTCCCTAGGGTTAACTTTAATAGGTCCATTTGTGTTTCCCATACGGAGGTAGCATCCCTATTCTATTTCAATAATGTAAGGATAGAGATTGTTGGAGGTGCAGTCAATTAAAACACCATAATAAGTGCATACTTATTTATTGTGTGCCGACGTTTCGACCTACATTGTAAGTCATCTTCAGGGCAAATATACAGAGCGGCTGCGAGGAAGGCCAACTGCGAATCCATGTGCAGCCGCTCTGTATATTTGCCCTGAAGATGACCTACAATGTATGTCGAAACGTCGGCACACAATAAATAAGTATGCACTTAATTATGGTGATTTCATTGACTGTATCCCCAACTATCTCTATCCTTACATTAGAAGTTCCAGTCAACTAATTGCTTCTCTAACATATTTCAATAATACTATTCTCTGATGTAATGAATCTCTTGATTTATTCTTTTCTTTTTTTAATTTGTACATTCTAGGAGTATAGAATATTCCACATTCTTAAGGAAATACTAGCCTCAGTGTGCCAGATGTTACCGACCATTCTGTCCAACTTGGTCTAGTGTCCATCATGTATTTAAAATTATCAATATTCACATTAGTGTTGTTAGTTTTTTTTCTATCAGTATTAACCCCTTGACGCTCTGTTTTTTTTCTTTCACAAAAATGTAACCAAAAACATTAGGGTTTTTATTTTGTATTTAAAAAGTTTATATTGTTAAAAAAAATAAAGTAAATATAGAACAAAAATAGTTTTACAATTTCAATATTATTCAATATAGTTTAAATTCTTTCTAATCAAAATAACAGAAATTAACATATCATACAAAATTGAGTAAAAATGAAAAAATCCTTTGTCATTTTGGTATAATTGAAAAAATCATTTTCATTTTATTTTATTATAAAATAAATCATTCATTTATTGTTTCAAAAAACAACTACAGGAAATTGTAAAAAGTTTTATAAACTATAAGAAAAGAAACTATATGGATAAGCCGGTACAAATGACAACATCGAAATCTGGGAGCAGCGCTCGGGTTGGTGCGTTAAGGCCCCCATCCACGGTCAAACAATTTGCGCGAATTCGGTGTTTGTGCAAATAATTTGATCGTCGATGGTGCTGTTTAATGGTGTGCAAACTGTTTGAGTAAAATCGGTCTGGATCGAAACCTTTTGCGCAAACGACCCTTTTTCGACTACCTGTTTGACCGTAGATGGTAGTATTGTACAAATTTCGGATCAGTCTACATCTTTGCCCCTTCGTGAATAGAGGCCTTTTCGCCTCTTCCTCGGATTCGGTTGTAGCTAGCTGCGTTCATTCGAAAGTAGTTTCTGTAGCCCGCAGATGAGGATAGCCTGAGCTCTGTGACCAAGCGGTCGTGACCAAATTTGTTCCTCTTCAGAAGCCAACTCTTCACCCACATGTTTGGCTTTCTTCTTTTTTTAGCACGTTTTTCTGTCCCCAGTGCAAGGATAATCGCGGCACAACAATCGTCCGTGTCTGACATGCTCACAAGATGTTGAAAACGAAACTGATGTTTACACAACGGGTTGCAACGTGGATGGGCTCACTTTGGTGCAAACAGGCATTTGGCGGCACAAACGCCGATTTGGCGCAAATTGTTTGACCGTGGATGGGGGCCTTTAGACTATGCCGATAGCACGCGAGCGGTGTTCGTTCAAAATCATTAACCGGTTATTATACGTAGGTTGTTATTAGGTTGACTCTCTTCTCATTATTCTGGTTTGTTAATTGTAGTCCCCAAGGGTTATCTGGAATAGGCCCATTTATCTTTCACGTAGGGAGGTAGGGTCCCAATTTAATTCAATAGTTGCATTCTTTTATATAACGGATCCCTTGATTTATTCTTTTTTTAAGTTATAATATAATAATTACCGTTTTACCTGTTATTGAGATTTCAACTATTTGTTGGGTGTTTTGCACAGTTTATTTTCCATTATATATTCAGTGTAAATGATTATAGATGTTAAAAGTGATTAATTTGGTTCATACATAAGCTATAGAAATAATACGTTAAGAAATATATAATTTAATGTACTCATATTAAAAACACTTGTCTCTAATATAATATCCTAGTAACTTTTACAAATCGAAGTTTTTATAATAGGACCGGATGGGGCATTATTAAATTAGGATGAACGAGAGGGTGAGATATATCTGTCTCTTTCTGTTACTGGCTATTGAAGTCGCATCTGATTGGCTACGAGGCATCCCCTCCACTGCATCTTTTTAGTCTTTCCCAGGATTTCAACAAGTCAAGAACTCTCCGAAGTATTCGCACTTTTTAATAATTAGGGTTTGTAATTATTATTGATATTTTTAAACGTTATCATCAATATTTTAATTATTTATATACTATTTATAAATAATACTAATGTATCTGATATAATTGATTAATGAATTTCATCGAGATAATTTAATTAGTCATTTCAAAACATTTTATTTTTTATTACGATTTACATATGTGATTACATTATTAATTTTTTTAAAATACATAAAATGGGTTTTAAAACATTTGATTTATTTTTCCATCAATTAAAGTTTATATCAACTACATGTCTATGTATGTTTTTCATTTTGAATTAGCTATTTGAAGGAAAAAGTAAAGAATTATAAATTATTTATAATATAGTATGATTTCAAACAGCTAAGACAGGATAGCCAACAGTTCCACCACAATTTCTGGATTGGAAACTGCATATTAAATGTAAATGTATTTTAATTGTGTATTTTACAGTGATGTATAATTTTGTGCTGATTTTTTTATTTGCAAAATTATTTAAATTAGTTAAAATTCTCTTGTTCAGTTATTTATGGTTTTGCAAATACTTCAATGAGATACTGACGTCCCTTAGGCCTAAGGACCAAGTCCGCCATTTTGAATTAGAACTTCATACAGAGATGAAATGTCGAATTTTTTTCACAGGTAATGAAACATAATTACATATTCACATTTCACTTATAGTAGGACTAATTCGAATTATTATGAACATTTTTTCGTTTCATTAATACACAAGATTCTGGAATCTTATTGTAAAAAATATAACAATGAACTTTTATTACACAATAAATCATCATATAACTTCTTTTAATATATATTATAATTTCTATAATCTTTCATCACTAAATAGCGTATTATTGTCTAGGTCTAAATTTCTGTAAAGTTTGTTTTTTAAATATTTCTGTAGTAAAAAGTATTGGCATGATTATAGACCATTTTGATATTTATGAACACTAATAATTATTAATAGATAATACATTAATCTTTGTTTTTTATGGGCTCAAAATTCAAATAATAAGATTCTTGGAGAGCAAAGATGTATGAACTTATACCAGTGATTGGATCCCTTCCATTTCCATCTGCCATTTTGGATTTTAAAACAATTTCTATACAAATTATCATTCCCATTGTGGTGATCTGTATGAATTATTATTAAATTATTAAAGATTTATTGTGAACTTTTAGCTTATAAGAAGTATTATAGATTTAAGCTTTGACAATTGTACCATTGACCTGCAATGTTTGTAATGTTGGATCTGCGTATGTTTATTATATAACGACTTGCCATTGGTCGGTCGATGTCTAAGGGGGGGAGAGTGTAAATTTGGGCCTATTACAGAGTTTTATATTCCGACACTCTCATCTCAGACCCCAGCTAGACAGGTGCCCTACTGATCTCTCTATCTCCAGGCTTGTATCAGACATTATTATTTGATGTATGAATCTTTTATTTGCATGTGTATGTATGTATATATATGAATATTGAGAAATATATTTTACTTTGGGTCCCTTAAATTTTTGTTTTTGACTAATTTCTTCTCCTACTTCGATCCACGAACATTTAGAGCCCATTTTATATATATCAGGGAGAAGGGTCAAAACAATTGGTAGCAGAGCGTGGTTCGGAAAAAATTAATTAACGTAGTGTTTAAATAAATTGTGGTGATTAAAATTTGTGAATATTGAATTAGTGGGTAATATTTTGAATATTAATAAAATGGAAATACTTTTAAAAAGAATCGACGAGATCCAACAACTTGTTAATGAGGGCATACAATTAAAAGATAAGATATTGGTAAAACAAAATTTAGCGTTAAATTATCAACTAGCCATATTAGGAAAATTTAATGAATTTATGGACGAAAGAATAGATAAAATGTCAGAAATATTAAATAAATCTATGGTACACCAAATCGTCGGTGATAAATCTTATGACTCGGGCTTAAATAATATTAATATAACTGAGAGAGAGGATAATAATAAAAATAATAATTTAGTAGAAAATGATACAGGCCTGTTAAACACCACATTAAAATCGCCCAATAATTTAAATAAAGTTAAATTTAACGGAGAGAATTGCCCGACAAATATTAGGTTAAATGATAAAGATAAACTTAGCCCGCTTAATCCTAAAAGTAATCCTATAAGAGTCAATACTAGGAATCAGTTAACTGCGTGTAAAAATAACAAGCCTAGATTATTACGACGACGACATAAAAATAACTTTAATAAAATTAATAAAAGCGTATTTGATGGGGAAAATAATAATAATTATAAATATTATAAAATTAAAAGAAATTATAATAATAAGTATAATCATCGATTCGGACTAACTACGATTAATAGTCACAAATCTAACAATGGGCGTAATAATAAAAATTATATTAAAGGGCATAATTATAAAAATTATAACTACGGGCGTAATAATAAAAATTATAACTACGGGCGTAATATAAAAAATAATCACAATTATAATATGGGGCATAATAATAATCATAATAATAAGAAGGGACGTCTTAAAAATAATTATAATAATAGGAACCCTTTTAAGGAGAAAATATATAAATTTTTGGCTGACATAAAGTCTAAAGCGGCGCCCCCTCTCAACTAAAATTAAAAAATGCCCGATAAACTGATCACGGCGATCCCTGCGGCGAATACGGCTTTAAATAAGTTAAATAATTAATCTACGTCTAGGTATTTAAAAACTTGAACCGGGCTTAATTAATGTTAATGTTAGAAAATTAAATTAATATTTAATGGGACTATATATATATATAAAATTATTAATAATAAGGAAAAAATTTTTGTCGTCGATTATAAAAGAATTTAATTAATGTTTAAAGGGACTATAAATATAATAATAATAAAATTTATCGTCGTTTATGAAAAATATAATTAATGTTAAAAGGGACTATAAAATTATTAATAATAATAAAGAAATAATTTGTCTTCGTTACGTATTGATAAAAAAAAAAATTTTGAAAAATGATTATATTTAAAAGGGACTATAATAATAATGAAAAATAAAATATCGTCGTGTAATTACTGATAAAGATTGTGAAAATTAATTGATATTTAAAAGGGACTATAATAATAATGAAAAATAAAATATCGTCGTGTAATTATTGATAAAGATTTTGAAAAATAATTAATATTTATAAGGGACTATAATAATAATGAAAAATAAAATATCGTCGTAAATTATTGATAATAATTAATATTTATAAGGGACTATATTAATAAATATACATTTTTTGTCGTCGTGAATTATGAATAATAATTAAGTTTTATATGGGACTATATTAATAATAGAAATATAAAAAACTTTGTCGTCGTTTAGCTATTGAGAAAGATATTGAAAATTAATTGATATTTAAATGGGACTATATTAATATTAATAATAATAAAAAAATAAAGTGTCGTCGTTATATGTTGATAATAAAATATTGTGTCGTCGTTAAATATTAGTGAAGAGTAAATTTATGAGAATTGTTGTATTACTTCGAATTAATAATAATAATCATTGTGATATTTATAAGATAATTATCTTATAAATATTCAGTCCCCATTTCAGTCCCAAGATTGATCACCGACGACGTTTTCTAATTGATTACAGACCTACGAGTCAGTTGAGTTTGGTATTAAAGTAGATGTGTCCCTATGTGTCCCGATTTGAGTCCCAATTGAGGTCCCGAATTAGGTCCCATTTTGAGTTATATTGATAGTGCCCGTGCGTCCCAGAAATTAAAGGTCCCAAATTTGAGAGTTATTTTGAAATTGCCCGTAGGTCCCAAGTTAAGGTCCCAATTTGAGTGTTATTTTAAAATTGCCCATGTGTCCCAGTTAAAGAAAATTAAAGATTAATAGGTTATATATATATACATAATTTTTTTTGATTTGAAAATAAAAAAAATAGGAAAAAATAAAAAAAGGAAAATTTAAATAAGTAAATTTAAAGTAAGTAACTGAAAGAGTCTCATACAGGCCTGTTGTCTTTGGGTATCCTAATGTAGCACTGAGAGAGCAGGTGTATTTGTAAAATAAAGGATGTTGTTACTAAGGAAAGGATACTATCTCTAGAGAGAGATAAGAGATAATCTTGAACTTGGCCCACTGCTGCTTGTTGTTTTGTATCATACGAAATAAATATTGTAATAGAGTTTAGATATCTTGTAATGTGAAATTGATTCTTTTTTTAAGTTTCAGATTTTTTTTTAATATATATACATATATATTGATATATATGATATTGTAAGAAGATAATGATACAAGATGAGAGATACTTTATTTTGGTTTGATTTCAGAGAAGTATTTTATAAATTTTTATTTTTGTAACCTTGATTTATTTTATGGATTATCTATATATATATAATTGATTGAAAGATATAATATGTTATCTTGTATGTATATGTTGTATGAAAGGAATTTGTGATTTATGTTTGTAAAATGTTGTAAATTTGTTATGGGCAACGAAGAAAACAAAAATAATAATGGCCAAGTTTCTTCGAAATATTTCATTTGAGTATGTTATGGTTATGTAATATATGATATTATTAGTATGAACTTATGAATTATGATTATGTTTGGTATAGAAACATTTTAATTAATTGATTGAGATATGATATAATTATTGACCATTTGATTATATTTTGGTATAGGAAAAGGTTTAATTAATTCAATGATATTATGATTAGGTACAAATTAATGGATTAATATTATAATTATGATGATTATGTACAATGTAATCAAAGATGTTGACAGGCATCTTATGTTATCAAATGACAGAAATTATCCAAGTTTAATTTACAGATAGACCAGATTGTTGATCGTGCGCGACCACGGTAAACTAAATTTTGATTCTCGATCTTCTATCATCGATCCAGAGAGAATCCAGAGATCTTGCAGGAACGTCTCTAGGAAAGAAAACTACGAGCCAGACAACGTCGAGACTGGACTTCAGGGACCAACACTTCACATCAAGAAGACACAAGTATTTGTAAATTATTTAGTTTTTGTATAAATTCAATAATTAATATGGGGAAAGTTAAATAAGTTTTAGTTTTACTAATTGATAAATGTAGAAAATTGTAAAAAAATTTTTTTAAGATGTTGAGTGAAAATTAATATGAGAATCTTTAAAAACAAAAAAAAGAAAGTGAAAATACATAAAACTGAAGTTTTTTTCACATGTATTTAAGTTGATTTTCGGCTTTGCCAAAAGCAAGATCAACTTATATAGATGTTTTTTTGTTTCAGTAGTAAAAAAAAAAATATATATAATAAAGTAAAACATTAATTAATAATGAATTAAAAGGGACTGAATTATTTTTGAAGTTGAATTGTGTATAATTGAATTGAATTTATGGATATTTGGAATTTAGAATGAATTGAATTGTCTAAGAGGATTGTTAAATTTTAGTAATTGGATACTTTATTTTGTAGAGAGTTGAAAAATTTTGAAAATTTTTTTTTTTTGGAACATTGAATTGAATATTATGAATTTGAAATGATTTGAGTATTGGTATATTTAGTATATATTACAGAGAGATCTTGAATTGTAAAGAAAAATTTTGATGATGGATTCTAATTCAGTAATTAATTCATACGCGTCTTCGTGTTAAAATGTGCAAGTGGTCTCTAGATTTAAGATAATTTTAGTATTATTAATGTAGAATAATTTGTGTTTGTGTTGGGTGATATGTATATATAAATCCAATAATAATTAGAAATCACCACATATTACACCCCACACTTCTATTTCATGGGCAGAAATTTTGATGGTTAGTTTCCATAATTAAGGGTCCCACATTTTACTCCGATGTGCTTTTTCCTGTAATTTGATGATTAATTTGACCTTGGGTCCCTTCTGTGGCGTGGAAAGGATTTGTGGAGTATTTGTGTCCTTCCTATAAATGGCACGGGCTAACTGAATGAATGGCAGACCCATTCATGAGGTTAATCCTGTTGGCCTGATCCTGTCGGAAGATGGTCCTGGTCTGGGCATCGGGTGGCCATTTTCCATACCCTTCCTGGGGTAGGCGTGCGGCACGACTCCACCCTTTTCCACCCTCGACATTGACACACATGGACGACTTGATATAAAAACTTTTATGTTGAGATGATATATATATACATATTTTTGGTGTGTGTGTCTACCATAGATATAGCACTTCTAGCATATAGACAAGGCAATTTGCACATCGAGTTTTGGTAACTGCCCAAGTTATCTTTGTTTTCATCGCATATATGTTCTATCAAAAATTGAAGTCATCAATTTTTTTTTCTCAAGAGGGGGGGTAATGTGGTGATCTGTATGAATTATTATTAAATTATTAAAGATTTATTGTGAACTTTTAGCTTATAAGAAGTATTATAGATTTAAGCTTTGACAATTGTACCATTGACCTGCAATGTTTGTAATGTTGGATCTGCGTATGTTTATTATATAACGACTTGCCATTGGTCGGTCGATGTCTAAGGGGGGGAGAGTGTAAATTTGGGCCTATTACAGAGTTTTATATTCCGACACTCTCATCTCAGACCCCAGCTAGACAGGTGCCCTACTGATCTCTCTATCTCCAGGCTTGTATCAGACATTATTATTTGATGTATGAATCTTTTATTTGCATGTGTATGTATGTATATATATGAATATTGAGAAATATATTTTACTTTGGGTCCCTTAAATTTTTGTTTTTGACTAATTTCTTCTCCTACTTCGATCCACGAACATTTAGAGCCCATTTTATATATATCAGGGAGAAGGGTCAAAACACCATGTTTAATTCTAGGATAAATTTTAGATTATTATAAACATTGTTAAGCATACCTAAATTCATTGGTTAATAGTTATTAGCTTTATTTTTATTTTTGTAAATATTATACTTAAATCCTTTCTGATCCTTATAGCTTAAATTAATAAACATAAATGGCCTCATTTATCTTATTGGGTTGATAATTAAAATTATTTAAGAATCATGCTGTAAAAAAACAAAACAAAATAATTGGACTTAGTGTTCCTCTCAGCGATTTCATAAATTTCTTAACTGAATTCTAATTCTCTAAAACTAATAGGAGAGAGAAATAAATTAGAATGCCTTAAAAAGTTTATGCTGTTTCAGCTACTGTTTTGTTGTTTTATTTTTCAGGAATTTGGAGGACCTCGAGGCTCATATCTGTTCTTCCTTTAGTGTGGTGAAAAGTATCATCATCAAATTCTGTCCTCTTCAGTCGCCTATGCAGTTTGTGGAGGAATACTGTACAGTCTTCAGTTCTACTGATCATCGACTGACTGCATTCAACCAGCCTCGAAATCCTTCCACAACTCTTCTTCCCATGTCATGCCTCCACTTTGGTTCGGTAAGAATAGTATTTAACTAATATTAAATATTTACTTAGTTAATAATATTTATAGATTAACTTTTGTAACAATTATGTTTTCATGATGTTTGTTTTGATATATGTTATACTTTCCAGAACTTTCCTTCACTAAATATCATATTTTATTTAAGCCGATATATCCATTCATTAAATTCAGATTATAGTATGTATTAATTTAATATATTTATTATTTGTTCAATGAGTTGAAAATTATTTGCTTCATTATTATTATTATTATTTTATAAGAGTTATAATTGAGCCGTTTATTTTGAAAGTTGCCTACCTCCATTTATCTTCAAATATTTAAGGGTTTGCGTTTCGATGAATTTAAAAATATACGTATAGGATACTAATAAGTCATACTGCTTAAGTGTATCTAGGCTGTTAAATTTATGGTTCCAATTAAAATGTTAACAATTATTAAGTGAATAATGTATGTTTTCTTATCAAGAATGGAGTTAGGCAAAAATTTTAAAAACGGAGTTAGGTCACTTTCAAAATAAACGGCTCAATTATAAGATTGAAGATTCAGCTTTTTGTTTTTGTAATCAGTATTATAGGATTTAAAGTACTAATAAATTGTAATCATTTAAAGTTTAAAAATTAAAATTAATTAGTCAGATTTAAATATGAATTATAGAGTTAAAAATGGAACAAACTAAATTAATTGTTATCAGCTTAAATAGCTCCTTAAAACTAAATGTGGAGAACAATGCACGGATCGCTTCTGTAATGTTAATCCTTTTTTAGTCGCAAGTTGGAGTTGAATAAAGAATTGACCAGTTCAGAAGAATCATAAAATCTAGAAGGCCTCAACAATGCTGCTTCATCTTGAATGGCTCATTTCTTCAACATCAATCTTCATAATCAGGTTTATTCCTTTTATTATTTGAAGAATAATATTCTGTCTCATTTTTTTGGTAGAACAGTTAATTGCCCCCTTAGCATCAGTCTGAAATCATATTTTTTCATCATAATCATTCTAGCAGTTTAGGTCTCTCAAAGATCTTGATTACCAGGGAAATACTAGTCTGAGTTGGGCAGAGAATTTCTCTCTAATTCTGTCCAACTTTGTCTAGTATTCCTCTTGTATCTGAGATGGTCAGTATTTCAAATAGTGCAGTTTGTTTTTTTGCTTTTTTTTCTGGGTAGTGTTGGTTGGATGAATTTTATTCTATATTTATCCAGTTGGCTATGTTATTGCATGTTGAAGTCCTTAGTGTTAAGTCGAATAGGCCCTTAATCTACATTTGCCAAGGGAGGTGGTGGTAAAATTTCTCTTTTTTTTTTTAATATAGTCAGGCCTGATCTATCGTTTTTCTCTTAGCAGTCGCTCCATTCCATAGTCTGATTCTAAAACGGTAGTCATTCTAGGTGTTAAGATTTTCTACAGGAAAAGGCTAGTATTTTGTCTATTTTTTTTATTAACATAGGGATCCAAGGATTTTCAGTCATCTTAGATACAAGGGTAATACTAGTCTGAGTTGGCCAGAATTTACCTCTCATTCTGTCCAACTTTGTATAGTATTCCTCTTGTATCTAAGATGGTCAGTATTACGAGTAGTGCTGTTTGTTTATTTTAATTTGGGTAACATATATAGGCTTTAACATCATACTCCATCTTCTCACTAGGATTTCATATTTTATGTTTTAATGCTTAGGTTAAAGTCTAATAGACCCTTATCCTTCAATTGCGTAGGGAGGTAGTGGTACCATTTCTAATTTTTCAGAATATAGTCAGGCCTGGTCACTCTTTTTTCAATCAGTAGTTTTGCTCAATTCCATAGTCTGATTCTAAACGAGTACTCATTCTAGGTGTTAGGATTTTCTATGTGAAAAGGTTAATATTTGGTCTATTTTTTTTATTTTCGAAGGGATGTGGTAACCCTAGGATTTTCAGTCATCTTAAATAAAAGGGTAATACTAGTGTCAGTTGGCCAGAATTTACCTCCTTCTGTCCGACTTTGTCTAGTATTCCTCTTGTATCTAAGATGGTCCAAAGAGTGCTGTTGGTTTTTTTTTAATTTTCGGTTTCATATATAGGCTGTAATTTCATGCTCCATCATTTCATTAGGATTTCATATTTTATGTTTTAATGCTTAGGGTAATGTCGAATAGGCCCTTATTCTTCACTTGCGTAGGGAGTTAGCGGTACCATTTCTCATTTTTTAGAATATAGTCAGGCCTGGTCACACTTTTTGCTATTAGTAGCGGCTCCATTCCAAAGTCTGATTCTCAAATAGTAGTCACTCTAGGCACTAGGATTTTTTGTGATATTAAGTACAAGGGTAATACTAGGTCAGTCATGGGCAAAGTACGGCCCTCGGGCTAGTCTGATCCGGCCCGCGACACGATTTTGATTAACCCCTAAAATTAATTGCACCTAGGAAGTGATAATTTTTTTTGTGCAGCTATAATAGTTAACGGGAGCCTTAGGTATGGTATTATCGCATCTAACACTAACTGAGTTTGCATCGCGTGTTTTCTTTCCGTAGAAAATGTATGTATATCGGTAGTATGGCGATTTAGTGCGATGCGTGTGGCCTGTCCTGTAGATCGTTCGGTGTTGCTCGGTCAAGTTCGGGATGAATCGGCGCTAGCAATATTGTTTTTCATCTGTCTCATACGCCTTCATGCTCTTCTAAAGATTAATCATTTTTTGTGACTTGTTTGGAAGTTTTTACCATTTTAGTATATAAGTTGTGATAAAAATAAACAATAAAAAGGTTTAGGCCTATAACTTGTATTTTTTTTTTTTTTTGGCCCGCCTGTAAATTTTTAAATTACATCTGGCCCTCCTTTTAAAAAGTTTGCCTATCACTGTACTAGGTCTATTTTTTTTATTTTCAAAGGGATGTGATAACCCTAGGATTTTCAGTCATCTTAAATACAAGGGTAATACTAGTCTGAGTTGGCCAGAATTTACCTCCTTCTGTCCGACTTTGTCTAGTATTCCTCTTGTATCAAAGATGGTCAGTATTACGAATAGTGCTAGTTATTTTTTTTAATTTGGGTAACATATATAGGCTGTAATTTCATACTCCATCTTTTCACTAGGATTGCATATTTTATGTTTTAATGCATAGCGTAAAAACGAGTAGGCCCTTATTCTTCAATTGCATAGGAAGGTAGCTGTACCATTTCTCATTTTTTAGAATTTAGTCAGGCCTGGTCACTCTTTTTTCAATTAGTAGTTTTGCTCAATTCCATAGTCTGATTCTAAACAAGTACTCATTCTAGGTGTTAGGATTTTCTGCGAAATTAAGTACCTGGGAAATACTAGGTCTACTTCTTTGTTATTACATAGGGATGTGGTAACCCTAGGATTTACAGTCAGCTTAAATACCAGGGTAATACTAGTCTGAGTTGGCCAGAATTTACCTCCTTCTGTCCGACTTTGTCTAGTATTCCTCTTGTATCTAAGATGGTCAGTATTACGAATAGTGCTGTTTTTTTTTTTTAATTTGGGTAACATATATTGGCTTTAATGTCATACTCCAACTTCTCACTAGAACTTCATATTTTATGTTTTAATGCTTAGGGCAAAGTCGAATAGGCCCTTATTCTTCAATTGCGTTGGGAGTTAGCTGTACCATTTCTCATTTTTTAGAATATAGTCTGGCCTGGTAACTCTTTTTTCAATTAGTAGTTTTGCTCAATTCCTTAGTCTGATTCTAAAAGATTACTCATTCTAGGTGTTAGGATTTTCTATGGGAAAAGGTTAATGTTTGGTCTATTTTTTTGTTTGCGTAGGGATGTGTTAACCCTAGGATTTTCAGTAATCTTAGATACAAGGGTAATACTAGTCTGAGTTGGCCAGAATTTACCTCCTTCTGTCTGACTTTGTCTAGTGTTCCTCTTGTATCTAAGATGGTCAGTATTATGAATAGTGCTGTTTGTTTATTTTAATTTGTGTAACATATATAGGCTTTAATTTCATACTCCATCTTTTCCCTAGGATTTCATATTTTATGTTTTAATGCTTACGGTAAAGTCGAATAGACCCTTATCCTTCAATTGCGTAGGGAGGTGGCGGTACCATTTCTCATTTTTTAGAATATAGTCAGGCCTGTTCACTCTTTTTGCTATTAGTAGCGGCTCCATTCCAAAGTCTGATTCTCAAATAGTAGTCACTCTAGGTATTAGGATTTTCTGCGATATTAAGTACAAGGTTAATACTAGGTCTACTTCTTTGTATTTGCAAAGGGATGTGGTAACCGTAGGCTTTTCAGTCATCTTAAATACTAGGGTAATACTAGTGTCAGTTGGCCAGAATTTACCTCCTTCTGTCCGACTTTGTCTAGTATTCCTCTTGTATCTAAGATGGTCAGTATTCTGAATAGTGCTGTTGGTTTTTTTTAATTTTCGGTAACATATATAGGCTGCAATTTCATGCTCCATCTTTTCAATAGGATTTCATATTTTATGTTTTAACGCTTAGGGTAAAGTCGAATAGGCCCTTATTCTTCAATTGTGTTGGGAGTTAGCTGTACCATTTCTCATTTTTTAGAATATAGTCTGGCCTGGTCACTCTTTTTTCAATTAGTAGTTTTGCTCAATTCCTTAGTCTGATTCTAAAAGATTACTCAATCTAGAAGTTAGGATTTTCTATGGGAAAAGGTTAATGTTTGGTCTATTTTTTTGTTTGCGTAGGGATGTGTTAACCCTAGGATTTTCAGTAATCTTAGATACAAGGGTAATACTAGTCTGAGTTGGCCAGAATTTACCTCTCATTCTGTCCAACTTTGCCTAGTATTCTTCTTGTAGCTGAGATGGCCAGTATTTCAAATAGTGCTTTTTTTTTTTTGTTAACATATATAGGTGTTAATTTTATTCTCCATCTTTTAACTAGGATTTGATATTTTATGTTTTAATGCTTAGGTTTAAGTCAAATAGGGACTTAATATTTATTCGCTGGGGTAGGTGGGGGTACTATTTCCCAATTTTTAGAATATAGTCAGCCCTGGTCACTCCTTCTCCTATTAGCAGTTGCTGCATTCCATAGTCTGATTCTAAAATAGTAGTCATTCTAGGTGTTGGGATGTTCTACGAGATTAAGTACAAGGGTAATCCTAGGTCTATTTTTTTTATTTTCGGAGTGATGTGGTAACTAAATACTAGGTCTCCTTATTTCTATTTGCGTAGGGATGTGGTAACTCTACGATTTTCTGTCACCTTAAATACAAATTTAATACTAGTCTGAGTTGGCCAGAATTTACCTCTCAATCTGTCCAACTTTGTTTAGTATTCCTCTTGTATCCGAGATAGTCATTATTCTGGATAGTGCTTCCATTTTGTTTTCTTGTTTTGGTTAATTTTATTTGGTTGTAATTCAGTTCTATATGTCTCCATTAGGTTAAGTTATTTCTTATTTTGATCCTTTATGTTAAGTCGGATAGGCCCTAAAACTTCATTTTCTAAGAGAGGTTACGATACCATCTTCTAATTTTTAGAACATAGTATGCCAAGGATAGTCTCTTTTCTATTATCGGTTGCTCCATTCCATAGTTTGATTCTAAAATAGTAATCATTCATCTTAGCTCTTCTAAATGTCAGGATTTTCAGTCATCCTAAATACAAGGGTAGTACTAGTCTGAGTTGGCCAGAATTTACCTCTCAATCTGTCCAACTTTGTCTAGTGTTCCTCTTGTATGTGAGATGGTCAGTATAAAATAGTGCTTTTTTTTTGGTTAACATATATAGGTGTTAATTTTATTCTCCATCTTTTAACTAGGATTTCATGTTTTAGGTTTTATTGCTTAGGATTAAGTCGAATAGAGCCTTAATATCTATTTGCTAGGGGAGGTGGGGGTACTATTTTCCAATTTTTAGTATATAGTCAGCCCTGGTCTTTCTTTTTTCTATTAGCAGTTGCTGCATTCCATAGTCTGATTCTAAAATAGTAGTCAATCTAGGTGTTAGAATGTTCTACGAAATTTCGAACATCTTAAGTAAAAGGGGCTGTCTATTATTTTTATTGCCGTAGGGATGTGGTGTACTAGGATTTTCACTCATCTTAAATATAAGGGTAATTCTAGCCTCAGTTATTATTGTTTATAGTATTCCTCTTGTATGAGATATGGAAATTATTCCGAATAGTGCATCTTTTTTTTTTCTTATTGTTTTGGTTACTTTTAGTTGGTTGTAATTTAGTTCTCTATTTCTCTATTAGGTTTAGTTATTTCTTATTGTAATCCTTTGAGTCAAGGCAGATAGGAACTTAAACTTCATTTACGGAGGGATGTTAGGGTACCATCTTCTAATTTTTAGAATATAGTACGCCCCGGATACGGTTTTTTCTATTAGTGGTTGCTCCATTCCATAGTCCGATTCTAAAATAGTAATCATTCATCTTAGCTCTTCTAAATGTCAGGATTTTCAGTCATCCTAAATACAAGGGTAATACTAGTCTGAGTTGACCAGAATTT
This sequence comes from Arma custos, assembly GCA_037127475.1. NCBI lineage: Eukaryota > Metazoa > Arthropoda > Insecta > Hemiptera > Pentatomidae > Arma > Arma custos. The sequence continues at coordinate 231,695,490 of CM073759.1, forward strand.
ACCTCTCAATCTGTCCAACTTTGTCTAGTATTCCTCTTGTATGTGAGATGGTCAGTATTTTAAATAGTGCTTTTTTTTTGGTTAACATATATAAGTGTTAATTTTATTTTCCATCTTTTAACTAGGATTTCATATTTTAGGTTTTAATGCTTAGGATTAAGTCAAATAGGGCCTTAATATCTATTTGCTAGGGGAGGTGGGGGTACTATTTCCCAATTTTTAGAATATAGTCAGCCCTGGTCACTCTTTTTTCTATTAGCAGTTGCTCCATTCCATAGTCTGATTCTAAAATAGTAGTCATTCTAGGTGTTTGGATGTTCTAAGAGATTTCGAACATCTTAAATAAAAGGGGCTATGTCTATTATTTTTATTGCCGTAGAGATCTGGTCTACTAGGATTTTTATTGATCTTTAATAGAAGGGTAATTCTAGCCTCAGTTATTATTGTTTATAGTATTCCTCTTGTATCTGATATGGTAATTATTCTGAATAGTGCATCTTTTTTTTTCTTATTGTTTGGGTTACTTTTAGTTGGTTGTAAATTAGTTCTACAACATGGTCTAAACCAGAAACCACTGAAGTTTTGTGTATAAATAGTGGCGTGGGAACTTGAAAGATTATATAATCTCTATACAAATTATCATTCTCATGTTTAATTTTAGGATAACTTTTAGATTATTATTAACATTGTTAAGCATACATAAATTCATTGGTTAATAGCTATTTGCTTTATTTTTATTTTTGTAAATATTATACTTAAATCCTTTCTGATCCTTATAGCTTAAATTAATAAACATAAATGGCCTCATTTATCTTATTGGGTTGATAATTAAAATTATTTAAGAATCATGCTGTAAAAAAACAAAACAAAATAATTGGACTTAGTGTTCCTCTCAGCGATTTCATAAATTTCTTAACTGAATTCTAATTCTCTAAAACTAATAGGAGAGAGAAATAAATTAGAATGCCTTAAAAAGTTTATGCTGTTTCAGCTACTGTTTTGTTGTTTTATTTTTCAGGAATTTGGAGGACCTCGAGGCTCATATCTGTTCTTCCTTTAGTGTGGTGAAAAGTATCATCATCAAATTCTGTCCTCTTCAGTCGCCTATGCAGTTTGTGGAGGAATACTGTACAGTCTTCAGTTCTACTGATCATCGACTGACTGCATTCAACCAGCCTCGAAATCCTTCCACAACTCTTCTTCCCATGTCATGCCTCCACTTTGGTTCGGTAAGAATAGTATTTAACTAATATTAAATATTTACTTAGTTAATAATATTTATAGATTAACTTTTGTAACAATTATGTTTTCATGATGTTTGTTTTGATATATGTTATACTTTCCAGAACTTTCCTTCACTAAATATCATATTTTATTTAAGCCGATATATCCATTCATTAAATTCAGATTATAGTATGTATTAATTTAATATATTTATTATTTGTTCAATGAGTTGAAAATTATTTGCTTCATTATTATTATTATTATTTTATAAGAGTTATAATTGAGCCGTTTATTTTGAAAGTTGCCTACCTCCATTTATCTTCAAATATTTAAGGGTTTGCGTTTCGATGAATTTAAAAATATACGTATAGGATACTAATAAGTCATACTGCTTAAGTGTATCTAGGCTGTTAAATTTATGGTTCCAATTAAAATGTTAACAATTATTAAGTGAATAATGTATGTTTTCTTATCAAGAATGGAGTTAGGCAAAAATTTTAAAAACGGAGTTAGGTCACTTTCAAAATAAACGGCTCAATTATAAGATTGAAGATTCAGCTTTTTGTTTTTGTAATCAGTATTATAGGATTTAAAGTACTAATAAATTGTAATCATTTAAAGTTTAAAAATTAAAATTAATTAGTCAGATTTAAATATGAATTATAGAGTTAAAAATGGAACAAACTAAATTAATTGTTATCAGCTTAAATAGCTCCTTAAAACTAAATGTGGAGAACAATGCACGGATCGCTTCTGTAATGTTAATCCTTTTTTAGTCGCAAGTTGGAGTTGAATAAAGAATTGACCAGTTCAGAAGAATCATAAAATCTAGAAGGCCTCAACAATGCTGCTTCATCTTGAATGGCTCATTTCTTCAACATCAATCTTCATAATCAGGTTTATTCCTTTTATTATTTGAAGAATAATATTCTGTCTCATTTTTTTGGTAGAACAGTTAATTGCCCCCTTAGCATCAGTCTGAAATCATATTTTTTCATCATAATCATTCTAGCAGTTTAGGTCTCTCAAAGATCTTGATTACCAGGGAAATACTAGTCTGAGTTGGGCAGAGAATTTCTCTCTAATTCTGTCCAACTTTGTCTAGTATTCCTCTTGTATCTGAGATGGTCAGTATTTCAAATAGTGCAGTTTGTTTTTTTGCTTTTTTTTCTGGGTAGTGTTGGTTGGATGAATTTTATTCTATATTTATCCAGTTGGCTATGTTATTGCATGTTGAAGTCCTTAGTGTTAAGTCGAATAGGCCCTTAATCTACATTTGCCAAGGGAGGTGGTGGTAAAATTTCTCTTTTTTTTTTTAATATAGTCAGGCCTGATCTATCGTTTTTCTCTTAGCAGTCGCTCCATTCCATAGTCTGATTCTAAAACGGTAGTCATTCTAGGTGTTAAGATTTTCTACAGGAAAAGGCTAGTATTTTGTCTATTTTTTTTATTAACATAGGGATCCAAGGATTTTCAGTCATCTTAGATACAAGGGTAATACTAGTCTGAGTTGGCCAGAATTTACCTCTCATTCTGTCCAACTTTGTATAGTATTCCTCTTGTATCTAAGATGGTCAGTATTACGAGTAGTGCTGTTTGTTTATTTTAATTTGGGTAACATATATAGGCTTTAACATCATACTCCATCTTCTCACTAGGATTTCATATTTTATGTTTTAATGCTTAGGTTAAAGTCTAATAGACCCTTATCCTTCAATTGCGTAGGGAGGTAGTGGTACCATTTCTATTTTTTCAGAATATAGTCAGGCCTGGTCACTCTTTTTTCAATCAGTAGTTTTGCTCAATTCCATAGTCTGATTCTAAACGAGTACTCATTCTAGGTGTTAGGATTTTCTATGTGAAAAGGTTAATATTTGGTCTATTTTTTTTATTTTCGAAGGGATGTGGTAACCCTAGGATTTTCAGTCATCTTAAATAAAAGGGTAATACTAGTGTCAGTTGGCCAGAATTTACCTCCTTCTGTCCGACTTTGTCTAGTATTCCTCTTGTATCTAAGATGGTCCAAAGAGTGCTGTTGGTTTTTTTTTAATTTTCGGTTTCATATATAGGCTGTAATTTCATGCTCCATCATTTCATTAGGATTTCATATTTTATGTTTTAATGCTTAGGGTAATGTCGAATAGGCCCTTATTCTTCACTTGCGTAGGGAGTTAGCGGTACCATTTCTCATTTTTTAGAATATAGTCAGGCCTGGTCACACTTTTTGCTATTAGTAGCGGCTCCATTCCAAAGTCTGATTCTCAAATAGTAGTCACTCTAGGCACTAGGATTTTTTGTGATATTAAGTACAAGGGTAATACTAGGTCAGTCATGGGCAAAGTACGGCCCTCGGGCTAGTCTGATCCGGCCCGCGACACGATTTTGATTAACCCCTAAAATTAATTGCACCTAGGAAGTGATAATTTTTTTTGTGCAGCTATAATAGTTAACGGGAGCCTTAGGTATGGTATTATCGCATCTAACACTAACTGAGTTTGCATCGCGTGTTTTCTTTCCGTAGAAAATGTATGTATATCGGTAGTATGGCGATTTAGTGCGATGCGTGTGGCCTGTCCTGTAGATCGTTCGGTGTTGCTCGGTCAAGTTCGGGATGAATCGGCGCTAGCAATATTGTTTTTCATCTGTCTCATACGCCTTCATGCTCTTCTAAAGATTCATCATTTTTTGTGACTTGTTTGGAAGTTTTTACCATTTTAGTATATAAGTTGTGATAAAAATAAACAATAAAAAGGTTTAGGTAATAAAAAAAGGTTTAGGCCTATAACTTGTATTTTTTTTTTTTTTTGGCCCGCCTGTAAATTTTTAAATTACATCTGGCCCTCCTTTTAAAAAGTTTGCCCATCACTGTACTAGGTCTATTTTTTTTATTTTCAAAGGGATGTGATAACCCTAGGATTTTCAGTCATCTTAAATACAAGGGTAATACTAGTCTGAGTTGGCCAGAATTTACCTCCTTCTGTCCGACTTTGTCTAGTATTCCTCTTGTATCAAAGATGGTCAGTATTAGGAATAGTGCTAGTTATTTTTTTTAATTTGGGTAACATATATAGGCTGTAATTTCATACTCCATCTTTTCACTAGGATTGCATATTTTATGTTTTAATGCATAGCGTAAAAACGAGTAGGCCCTTATTCTTCAATTGCATAGGAAGGTAGCTGTACCATTTCTCATTTTTTAGAATTTAGTCAGGCCTGGTCACTCTTTTTTCAATTAGTAGTTTTGCTCAATTCCATAGTCTGATTCTAAACAAGTACTCATTCTAGGTGTTAGGATTTTCTGCGAAATTAAGTACCTGGGAAATACTAGGTCTACTTCTTTGTTATTACATAGGGATGTGGTAACCCTAGGATTTACAGTCAGCTTAAATACCAGGGTAATACTAGTCTGAGTTGGCCAGAATTTACCTCCTTCTGTCCGACTTTGTCTAGTATTCCTCTTGTATCTAAGATGGTCAGTATTACGAATAGTGCTGTTTTTTTTTTTTAATTTGGGTAACATATATTGGCTTTAATGTCATACTCCAACTTCTCACTAGAACTTCATATTTTATGTTTTAATGCTTAGGGCAAAGTCGAATAGGCCCTTATTCTTCAATTGCGTTGGGAGTTAGCTGTACCATTTCTCATTTTTTAGAATATAGTCTGGCCTGGTAACTCTTTTTTCAATTAGTAGTTTTGCTCAATTCCTTAGTCTGATTCTAAAAGATTACTCATTCTAGGTGTTAGGATTTTCTATGGGAAAAGGTTAATGTTTGGTCTATTTTTTTGTTTGCGTAGGGATGTGTTAACCCTAGGATTTTCAGTAATCTTAGATACAAGGGTAATACTAGTCTGAGTTGGCCAGAATTTACCTCCTTCTGTCTGACTTTGTCTAGTGTTCCTCTTGTATCTAAGATGGTCAGTATTATGAATAGTGCTGTTTGTTTATTTTAATTTGTGTAACATATATAGGCTTTAATTTCATACTCCATCTTTTCCCTAGGATTTCATATTTTATGTTTTAATGCTTACGGTAAAGTCGAATAGACCCTTATCCTTCAATTGCGTAGGGAGGTGGCGGTACCATTTCTCATTTTTTAGAATATAGTCAGGCCTGTTCACTCTTTTTGCTATTAGTAGCGGCTCCATTCCAAAGTCTGATTCTCAAATAGTAGTCACTCTAGGTATTAGGATTTTCTGCGATATTAAGTACAAGGTTAATACTAGGTCTACTTCTTTGTATTTGCAAAGGGATGTGGTAACCGTAGGCTTTTCAGTCATCTTAAATACTAGGGTAATACTAGTGTCAGTTGGCCAGAATTTACCTCCTTCTGTCTGACTTTGTCTAGTATTCCTCTTGTATCTAAGATGGTCAGTATTCTGAATAGTGCTGTTGGTTTTTTTTAATTTTCGGTAACATATATAGGCTGCAATTTCATGCTCCATCTTTTCAATAGGATTTCATATTTTATGTTTTAACGCTTAGGGTAAAGTCGAATAGGCCCTTATTCTTCAATTGTGTTGGGAGTTAGCTGTACCATTTCTCATTTTTTAGAATATAGTCTGGCCTGGTCACTCTTTTTTCAATTAGTAGTTTTGCTCAATTCCTTAGTCTGATTCTAAAAGATTACTCATTCTAGGTGTTAGGATTTTCTATGGGAAAAGGTTAATGTTTGGTCTATTTTTTTGTTTGCGTAGGGATGTGTTAACCCTAGGATTTTCAGTAATCTTAGATACAAGGGTAATACTAGTCTGAGTTGGCCAGAATTTACCTCCTTCTGTCTGACTTTGTCTAGTGTTCCTCTTGTATCTAAGATGGTCAGTATTATGAATAGTGCTGTTTGTTTATTTTAATTTGTGTAACATATATAGGCTTTAATTTCATACTCCATCTTTTCCCTAGGATTTCATATTTTATGTTTTAATGCTTACGGTAAAGTCGAATAGACCCTTATCCTTCAATTGCGTAGGGAGGTGGCGGTACCATTTCTCATTTTTTAGAATATAGTCAGGCCTGTTCACTCTTTTTGCTATTAGTAGCGGCTCCATTCCAAAGTCTGATTCTCAAATAGTAGTCACTCTAGGTATTAGGATTTTCTGCGATATTAAGTACAAGGTTAATACTAGGTCTACTTCTTTGTATTTGCAAAGGGATGTGGTAACCGTAGGCTTTTCAGTCATCTTAAATACTAGGGTAATACTAGTGTCAGTTGGCCAGAATTTACCTCCTTCTGTCCGACTTTGTCTAGTATTCCTCTTGTATCTAAGATGGTCAGTATTCTGAATAGTGCTGTTGGTTTTTTTTAATTTTCGGTAACATATATAGGCTGCAATTTCATGCTCCATCTTTTCAATAGGATTTCATATTTTATGTTTTAACGCTTAGGGTAAAGTCGAATAGGCCCTTATTCTTCAATTGTGTTGGGAGTTAGCTGTACCATTTCTCATTTTTTAGAATATAGTCTGGCCTGGTCACTCTTTTTTCAATTAGTAGTTTTGCTCAATTCCTTAGTCTGATTCTAAAAGATTACTCAATCTAGAAGTTAGGATTTTCTATGGGAAAAGGTTAATGTTTGGTCTATTTTTTTGTTTGCGTAGGGATGTGTTAACCCTAGGATTTTCAGTAATCTTAGATACAAGGGTAATACTAGTCTGAGTTGGCCAGAATTTACCTCTCATTCTGTCCAACTTTGCCTAGTATTCTTCTTGTAGCTGAGATGGCCAGTATTTCAAATAGTGCTTTTTTTTTTTTGTTAACATATATAGGTGTTAATTTTATTCTCCATCTTTTAACTAGGATTTGATATTTTATGTTTTAATGCTTAGGTTTAAGTCAAATAGGGACTTAATATTTATTCGCTGGGGTAGGTGGGGGTACTATTTCCCAATTTTTAGAATATAGTCAGCCCTGGTCACTCCTTCTCCTATTAGCAGTTGCTGCATTCCATAGTCTGATTCTAAAATAGTAGTCATTCTAGGTGTTGGGATGTTCTACGAGATTAAGTACAAGGGTAATCCTAGGTCTATTTTTTTTATTTTCGGAGTGATGTGGTAACTAAATACTAGGTCTCCTTATTTCTATTTGCGTAGGGATGTGGTAACTCTACGATTTTCTGTCACCTTAAATACAAATTTAATACTAGTCTGAGTTGGCCAGAATTTACCTCTCAATCTGTCCAACTTTGTTTAGTATTCCTCTTGTATCCGAGATAGTCATTATTCTGGATAGTGCTTCCATTTTGTTTTCTTGTTTTGGTTAATTTTATTTGGTTGTAATTCAGTTCTATATGTCTCCATTAGGTTAAGTTATTTCTTATTTTGATCCTTTATGTTAAGTCGGATAGGCCCTAAAACTTCATTTTCTAAGAGAGGTTACGATACCATCTTCTAATTTTTAGAACATAGTATGCCAAGGATAGTCTCTTTTCTATTATCGGTTGCTCCATTCCATAGTTTGATTCTAAAATAGTAATCATTCATCTTAGCTCTTCTAAATGTCAGGATTTTCAGTCATCCTAAATACAAGGGTAGTACTAGTCTGAGTTGGCCAGAATTTACCTCTCAATCTGTCCAACTTTGTCTAGTGTTCCTCTTGTATGTGAGATGGTCAGTATAAAATAGTGCTTTTTTTTTGGTTAACATATATAGGTGTTAATTTTATTCTCCATCTTTTAACTAGGATTTCATGTTTTAGGTTTTATTGCTTAGGATTAAGTCGAATAGAGCCTTAATATCTATTTGCTAGGGGAGGTGGGGGTACTATTTTCCAATTTTTAGTATATAGTCAGCCCTGGTCTTTCTTTTTTCTATTAGCAGTTGCTGCATTCCATAGTCTGATTCTAAAATAGTAGTCAATCTAGGTGTTAGAATGTTCTACGAAATTTCGAACATCTTAAGTAAAAGGGGCTGTCTATTATTTTTATTGCCGTAGGGATGTGGTGTACTAGGATTTTCACTCATCTTAAATATAAGGGTAATTCTAGCCTCAGTTATTATTGTTTATAGTATTCCTCTTGTATGAGATATGGAAATTATTCCGAATAGTGCATCTTTTTTTTTTCTTATTGTTTTGGTTACTTTTAGTTGGTTGTAATTTAGTTCTCTATTTCTCTATTAGGTTTAGTTATTTCTTATTGTAATCCTTTGAGTCAAGGCAGATAGGAACTTAAACTTCATTTACGGAGGGATGTTAGGGTACCATCTTCTAATTTTTAGAATATAGTACGCCCCGGATACGGTTTTTTCTATTAGTGGTTGCTCCATTCCATAGTCCGATTCTAAAATAGTAATCATTCATCTTAGCTCTTCTAAATGTCAGGATTTTCAGTCATCCTAAATACAAGGGTAATACTAGTCTGAGTTGACCAGAATTTACCTCTCAATCTGTCCAACTTTGTCTAGTATTCCTCTTGTATGTGAGATGGTCAGTATTTTAAATAGTGCTTTTTTTTTGGTTAACATATATAAGTGTTAATTTTATTTTCCATCTTTTAACTAGGATTTCATATTTTAGGTTTTAATGCTTAGGATTAAGTCAAATAGGGCCTTAATATCTATTTGCTAGGGGAGGTGGGGGTACTATTTCCCAATTTTTAGAATATAGTCAGCCCTGGTCACTCTTTTTTCTATTAGCAGTTGCTCCATTCCATAGTCTGATTCTAAAATAGTAGTCATTCTAGGTGTTTGGATGTTCTAAGAGATTTCGAACATCTTAAATAAAAGGGGCTATGTCTATTATTTTTATTGCCGTAGAGATCTGGTCTACTAGGATTTTTATTGATCTTTAATAGAAGGGTAATTCTAGCCTCAGTTATTATTGTTTATAGTATTCCTCTTGTATCTGATATGGTAATTATTCTGAATAGTGCATCTTTTTTTTTCTTATTGTTTGGGTTACTTTTAGTTGGTTGTAAATTAGTTCTACAACATGGTCTAAACCAGAAACCACTGAAGTTTTGTGTATAAATAGTGGCGTGGGAACTTGAAAGATTATATAATCTCTATACAAATTATCATTCTCATGTTTAATTTTAGGATAACTTTTAGATTATTATTAACATTGTTAAGCATACATAAATTCATTGGTTAATAGCTATTTGCTTTATTTTTATTTTTGTAAATATTATACTTAAATCCTTTCTGATCCTTATAGCTTAAATTAATAAACATAAATGGCCTCATTTATCTTATTGGGTTGATAATTAAAATTATTTAAGAATCATGCTGTAAAAAAACAAAACAAAATAATTGGACTTAGTGTTCCTCTCAGCGATTTCATAAATTTCTTAACTGAATTCTAATTCTCTAAAACTAATAGGAGAGAGAAATAAATTAGAATGCCTTAAAAAGTTTATGCTGTTTCAGCTACTGTTTTGTTGTTTTATTTTTCAGGAATTTGGAGGACCTCGAGGCTCATATCTGTTCTTCCTTTAGTGTGGTGAAAAGTATCATCATCAAATTCTGTCCTCTTCAGTCGCCTATGCAGTTTGTGGAGGAATACTGTACAGTCTTCAGTTCTACTGATCATCGACTGACTGCATTCAACCAGCCTCGAAATCCTTCCACAACTCTTCTTCCCATGTCATGCCTCCACTTTGGTTCGGTAAGAATAGTATTTAACTAATATTAAATATTTACTTAGTTAATAATATTTATAGATTAACTTTTGTAACAATTATGTTTTCATGATGTTTGTTTTGATATATGTTATACTTTCCAGAACTTTCCTTCACTAAATATCATATTTTATTTAAGCCGATATATCCATTCATTAAATTCAGATTATAGTATGTATTAATTTAATATATTTATTATTTGTTCAATGAGTTGAAAATTATTTGCTTCATTATTATTATTATTATTTTATAAGAGTTATAATTGAGCCGTTTATTTTGAAAGTTGCCTACCTCCATTTATCTTCAAATATTTAAGGGTTTGCGTTTCGATGAATTTAAAAATATACGTATAGGATACTAATAAGTCATACTGCTTAAGTGTATCTAGGCTGTTAAATTTATGGTTCCAATTAAAATGTTAACAATTATTAAGTGAATAATGTATGTTTTCTTATCAAGAATGGAGTTAGGCAAAAATTTTAAAAACGGAGTTAGGTCACTTTCAAAATAAACGGCTCAATTATAAGATTGAAGATTCAGCTTTTTGTTTTTGTAATCAGTATTATAGGATTTAAAGTACTAATAAATTGTAATCATTTAAAGTTTAAAAATTAAAATTAATTAGTCAGATTTAAATATGAATTATAGAGTTAAAAATGGAACAAACTAAATTAATTGTTATCAGCTTAAATAGCTCCTTAAAACTAAATGTGGAGAACAATGCACGGATCGCTTCTGTAATGTTAATCCTTTTTTAGTCGCAAGTTGGAGTTGAATAAAGAATTGACCAGTTCAGAAGAATCATAAAATCTAGAAGGCCTCAACAATGCTGCTTCATCTTGAATGGCTCATTTCTTCAACATCAATCTTCATAATCAGGTTTATTCCTTTTATTATTTGAAGAATAATATTCTGTCTCATTTTTTTGGTAGAACAGTTAATTGCCCCCTTAGCATCAGTCTGAAATCATATTTTTTCATCATAATCATTCTAGCAGTTTAGGTCTCTCAAAGATCTTGATTACCAGGGAAATACTAGTCTGAGTTGGGCAGAGAATTTCTCTCTAATTCTGTCCAACTTTGTCTAGTATTCCTCTTGTATCTGAGATGGTCAGTATTTCAAATAGTGCAGTTTGTTTTTTTGCTTTTTTTTCTGGGTAGTGTTGGTTGGATGAATTTTATTCTATATTTATCCAGTTGGCTATGTTATTGCATGTTGAAGTCCTTAGTGTTAAGTCGAATAGGCCCTTAATCTACATTTGCCAAGGGAGGTGGTGGTAAAATTTCTCTTTTTTTTTTTAATATAGTCAGGCCTGATCTATCGTTTTTCTCTTAGCAGTCGCTCCATTCCATAGTCTGATTCTAAAACGGTAGTCATTCTAGGTGTTAAGATTTTCTACAGGAAAAGGCTAGTATTTTGTCTATTTTTTTTATTAACATAGGGATCCAAGGATTTTCAGTCATCTTAGATACAAGGGTAATACTAGTCTGAGTTGGCCAGAATTTACCTCTCATTCTGTCCAACTTTGTATAGTATTCCTCTTGTATCTAAGATGGTCAGTATTACGAGTAGTGCTGTTTGTTTATTTTAATTTGGGTAACATATATAGGCTTTAACATCATACTCCATCTTCTCACTAGGATTTCATATTTTATGTTTTAATGCTTAGGTTAAAGTCTAATAGACCCTTATCCTTCAATTGCGTAGGGAGGTAGTGGTACCATTTCTAATTTTTCAGAATATAGTCAGGCCTGGTCACTCTTTTTTCAATCAGTAGTTTTGCTCAATTCCATAGTCTGATTCTAAACGAGTACTCATTCTAGGTGTTAGGATTTTCTATGTGAAAAGGTTAATATTTGGTCTATTTTTTTTATTTTCGAAGGGATGTGGTAACCCTAGGATTTTCAGTCATCTTAAATAAAAGGGTAATACTAGTGTCAGTTGGCCAGAATTTACCTCCTTCTGTCCGACTTTGTCTAGTATTCCTCTTGTATCTAAGATGGTCCAAAGAGTGCTGTTGGTTTTTTTTTAATTTTCGGTTTCATATATAGGCTGTAATTTCATGCTCCATCATTTCATTAGGATTTCATATTTTATGTTTTAATGCTTAGGGTAATGTCGAATAGGCCCTTATTCTTCACTTGCGTAGGGAGTTAGCGGTACCATTTCTCATTTTTTAGAATATAGTCAGGCCTGGTCACACTTTTTGCTATTAGTAGCGGCTCCATTCCAAAGTCTGATTCTCAAATAGTAGTCACTCTAGGCACTAGGATTTTTTGTGATATTAAGTACAAGGGTAATACTAGGTCAGTCATGGGCAAAGTACGGCCCTCGGGCTAGTCTGATCCGGCCCGCGACACGATTTTGATTAACCCCTAAAATTAATTGCACCTAGGAAGTGATAATTTTTTTTGTGCAGCTATAATAGTTAACGGGAGCCTTAGGTATGGTATTATCGCATCTAACACTAACTGAGTTTGCATCGCGTGTTTTCTTTCCGTAGAAAATGTATGTATATCGGTAGTATGGCGATTTAGTGCGATGCGTGTGGCCTGTCCTGTAGATCGTTCGGTGTTGCTCGGTCAAGTTCGGGATGAATCGGCGCTAGCAATATTGTTTTTCATCTGTCTCATACGCCTTCATGCTCTTCTAAAGATTCATCATTTTTTGTGACTTGTTTGGAAGTTTTTACCATTTTAGTATATAAGTTGTGATAAAAATAAACAATAAAAAGGTTTAGGCCTATAACTTGTATTTTTTTTTTTTTTTGGCCCGCCTGTAAATTTTTAAATTACATCTGGCCCTCCTTTTAAAAAGTTTGCCCATCACTGTACTAGGTCTATTTTTTTTATTTTCAAAGGGATGTGATAACCCTAGGATTTTCAGTCATCTTAAATACAAGGGTAATACTAGTCTGAGTTGGCCAGAATTTACCTCCTTCTGTCCGACTTTGTCTAGTATTCCTCTTGTATCAAAGATGGTCAGTATTAGGAATAGTGCTAGTTATTTTTTTTAATTTGGGTAACATATATAGGCTGTAATTTCATACTCCATCTTTTCACTAGGATTGCATATTTTATGTTTTAATGCATAGCGTAAAAACGAGTAGGCCCTTATTCTTCAATTGCATAGGAAGGTAGCTGTACCATTTCTCATTTTTTAGAATTTAGTCAGGCCTGGTCACTCTTTTTTCAATTAGTAGTTTTGCTCAATTCCATAGTCTGATTCTAAACAAGTACTCATTCTAGGTGTTAGGATTTTCTGCGAAATTAAGTACCTGGGAAATACTAGGTCTACTTCTTTGTTATTACATAGGGATGTGGTAACCCTAGGATTTACAGTCAGCTTAAATACCAGGGTAATACTAGTCTGAGTTGGCCAGAATTTACCTCCTTCTGTCCGACTTTGTCTAGTATTCCTCTTGTATCTAAGATGGTCAGTATTACGAATAGTGCTGTTTTTTTTTTTTAATTTGGGTAACATATATTGGCTTTAATGTCATACTCCAACTTCTCACTAGAACTTCATATTTTATGTTTTAATGCTTAGGGCAAAGTCGAATAGGCCCTTATTCTTCAATTGCGTTGGGAGTTAGCTGTACCATTTCTCATTTTTTAGAATATAGTCTGGCCTGGTAACTCTTTTTTCAATTAGTAGTTTTGCTCAATTCCTTAGTCTGATTCTAAAAGATTACTCATTCTAGGTGTTAGGATTTTCTATGGGAAAAGGTTAATGTTTGGTCTATTTTTTTGTTTGCGTAGGGATGTGTTAACCCTAGGATTTTCAGTAATCTTAGATACAAGGGTAATACTAGTCTGAGTTGGCCAGAATTTACCTCCTTCTGTCTGACTTTGTCTAGTGTTCCTCTTGTATCTAAGATGGTCAGTATTATGAATAGTGCTGTTTGTTTATTTTAATTTGTGTAACATATATAGGCTTTAATTTCATACTCCATCTTTTCCCTAGGATTTCATATTTTATGTTTTAATGCTTACGGTAAAGTCGAATAGACCCTTATCCTTCAATTGCGTAGGGAGGTGGCGGTACCATTTCTCATTTTTTAGAATATAGTCAGGCCTGTTCACTCTTTTTGCTATTAGTAGCGGCTCCATTCCAAAGTCTGATTCTCAAATAGTAGTCACTCTAGGTATTAGGATTTTCTGCGATATTAAGTACAAGGTTAATACTAGGTCTACTTCTTTGTATTTGCAAAGGGATGTGGTAACCGTAGGCTTTTCAGTCATCTTAAATACTAGGGTAATACTAGTGTCAGTTGGCCAGAATTTACCTCATTCTGTCCAACTTTGTATAGTATTCCTCTTGTATCTAAGATGGTCAGTATTACGAGTAGTGCTGTTTGTTTATTTTAATTTGGGTAACATATATAGGCTTTAACATCATACTCCATCTTCTCACTAGGATTTCATATTTTATGTTTTAATGCTTAGGTTAAAGTCTAATAGACCCTTATCCTTCAATTGCGTAGGGAGGTAGTGGTACCATTTCTAATTTTTCAGAATATAGTCAGGCCTGGTCACTCTTTTTTCAATCAGTAGTTTTGCTCAATTCCATAGTCTGATTCTAAACGAGTACTCATTCTAGGTGTTAGGATTTTCTATGTGAAAAGGTTAATATTTGGTCTATTTTTTTTATTTTCGAAGGGATGTGGTAACCCTAGGATTTTCAGTCATCTTAAATAAAAGGGTAATACTAGTGTCAGTTGGCCAGAATTTACCTCCTTCTGTCCGACTTTGTCTAGTATTCCTCTTGTATCTAAGATGGTCCAAAGAGTGCTGTTGGTTTTTTTTTAATTTTCGGTTTCATATATAGGCTGTAATTTCATGCTCCATCATTTCATTAGGATTTCATATTTTATGTTTTAATGCTTAGGGTAATGTCGAATAGGCCCTTATTCTTCACTTGCGTAGGGAGTTAGCGGTACCATTTCTCATTTTTTAGAATATAGTCAGGCCTGGTCACACTTTTTGCTATTAGTAGCGGCTCCATTCCAAAGTCTGATTCTCAAATAGTAGTCACTCTAGGCACTAGGATTTTTTGTGATATTAAGTACAAGGGTAATACTAGTCAGTCATGGGCAAAGTACGGCCCTCGGGCTAGTCTGATCCGGCCCGCGACACGATTTTGATTAACCCCTAAAATTAATTGCACCTAGGAAGTGATTATTTTTTTATTGCAGCTATAATAGTTAACGGGAGCCTTAGGTATGGTATTATCGCATCTAACACTAACTGAGTTTGCATCGCGTGTTTTCTTTCCGTAGAAAATGTATGTATATCGGTAGTATGGCGATTTAGTGCGATGCGTGTGGCCTGTCCTGTAGATCGTTCGGTGTTGCTCGGTCAAGTTCGGGATGAATCGGCGCTAGCAATATTGTTTTTCATCTGTCTCATACGCCTTCATGCTCTTCTAAAGATTAATCATTTTTTGTGACTTGTTTGGAAGTTTTTACCATTTTAGTATATAAGTTGTGATAAAAATAAACAATAAAAAGGTTTAGGCCATAACTTGTATTTTTTTTTTTTTTTGGCCCGCCTGTAAATTTTTAAATTACATCTGGCCCTCCTTTTAAAAAGTTTGCCCATCACTGTACTAGGTCTATTTTTTTTATTTTCAAAGGGATGTGATAACCCTAGGATTTTCAGTCATCTTAAATACAAGGGTAATACTAGTCTGAGTTGGCCAGAATTTACCTCCTTCTGTCCGACTTTGTCTAGTATTCCTCTTGTATCAAAGATGGTCAGTATTACGAATAGTGCTAGTTATTTTTTTTAATTTGGGTAACATATATAGGCTGTAATTTCATACTCCATCTTTTCACTAGGATTGCATATTTTATGTTTTAATGCATAGCGTAAAAACGAGTAGGCCCTTATTCTTCAATTGCATAGAAAGGTAGCTGTACCATTTCTCATTTTTTAGAATTTAGTCAGGCCTGGTCACTCTTTTTTCAATTAGTAGTTTTGCTCAATTCCATAGTCTGATTCTAAACAAGTACTCATTCTAGGTGTTAGGATTTTCTGCGAAATTAAGTACCTGGGAAATACTAGGTCTACTTCTTTGTTATTACATAGGGATGTGGTAACCCTAGGATTTACAGTCAGCTTAAATACCAGGGTAATACTAGTCTGAGTTGGCCAGAATTTACCTCCTTCTGTCCGACTTTGTCTAGTATTCCTCTTGTATCTAAGATGGTCAGTATTACGAATAGTGCTGTTTTTTTTTTTTAATTTGGGTAACATATATTGGCTTTAATGTCATACTCCAACTTCTCACTAGAACTTCATATTTTATGTTTTAATGCTTAGGGCAAAGTCGAATAGGCCCTTATTCTTCAATTGCGTTGGGAGTTAGCTGTACCATTTCTCATTTTTTAGAATATAGTCTGGCCTGGTAACTCTTTTTTCAATTAGTAGTTTTGCTCAATTCCTTAGTCTGATTCTAAAAGATTACTCATTCTAGGTGTTAGGATTTTCTATGGGAAAAGGTTAATGTTTGGTCTATTTTTTTGTTTGCGTAGGGATGTGTTAACCCTAGGATTTTCAGTAATCTTAGATACAAGGGTAATACTAGTCTGAGTTGGCCAGAATTTACCTCCTTCTGTCTGACTTTGTCTAGTGTTCCTCTTGTATCTAAGATGGTCAGTATTATGAATAGTGCTGTTTGTTTATTTTAATTTGTGTAACATATATAGGCTTTAATTTCATACTCCATCTTTTCCCTAGGATTTCATATTTTATGTTTTAATGCTTACGGTAAAGTCGAATAGACCCTTATCCTTCAATTGCGTAGGGAGGTGGCGGTACCATTTCTCATTTTTTAGAATATAGTCAGGCCTGTTCACTCTTTTTGCTATTAGTAGCGGCTCCATTCCAAAGTCTGATTCTCAAATAGTAGTCACTCTAGGTATTAGGATTTTCTGCGATATTAAGTACAAGGTTAATACTAGGTCTACTTCTTTGTATTTGCAAAGGGATGTGGTAACCGTAGGCTTTTCAGTCATCTTAAATACTAGGGTAATACTAGTGTCAGTTGGCCAGAATTTACCTCCTTCTGTCCGACTTTGTCTAGTATTCCTCTTGTATCTAAGATGGTCAGTATTCTGAATAGTGCTGTTGGTTTTTTTTAATTTTCGGTAACATATATAGGCTGCAATTTCATGCTCCATCTTTTCAATAGGATTTCATATTTTATGTTTTAACGCTTAGGGTAAAGTCGAATAGGCCCTTATTCTTCAATTGTGTTGGGAGTTAGCTGTACCATTTCTCATTTTTTAGAATATAGTCTGGCCTGGTCACTCTTTTTTCAATTAGTAGTTTTGCTCAATTCCTTAGTCTGATTCTAAAAGATTACTCAATCTAGAAGTTAGGATTTTCTATGGGAAAAGGTTAATGTTTGGTCTATTTTTTTGTTTGCGTAGGGATGTGTTAACCCTAGGATTTTCAGTAATCTTAGATACAAGGGTAATACTAGTCTGAGTTGGCCAGAATTTACCTCTCATTCTGTCCAACTTTGCCTAGTATTCTTCTTGTAGCTGAGATGGCCAGTATTTCAAATAGTGCTTTTTTTTTTTTGTTAACATATATAGGTGTTAATTTTATTCTCCATCTTTTAACTAGGATTTGATATTTTATGTTTTAATGCTTAGGTTTAAGTCAAATAGGGACTTAATATTTATTCGCTGGGGTAGGTGGGGGTACTATTTCCCAATTTTTAGAATATAGTCAGCCCTGGTCACTCCTTCTCCTATTAGCAGTTGCTGCATTCCATAGTCTGATTCTAAAATAGTAGTCATTCTAGGTGTTGGGATGTTCTACGAGATTAAGTACAAGGGTAATCCTAGGTCTATTTTTTTTATTTTCGGAGTGATGTGGTAACTAAATACTAGGTCTCCTTATTTCTATTTGCGTAGGGATGTGGTAACTCTACGATTTTCTGTCACCTTAAATACAAATTTAATACTAGTCTGAGTTGGCCAGAATTTACCTCTCAATCTGTCCAACTTTGTTTAGTATTCCTCTTGTATCCGAGATAGTCATTATTCTGGATAGTGCTTCCATTTTGTTTTCTTGTTTTGGTTAATTTTATTTGGTTGTAATTCAGTTCTATATGTCTCCATTAGGTTAAGTTATTTCTTATTTTGATCCTTTATGTTAAGTCGGATAGGCCCTAAAACTTCATTTTCTAAGAGAGGTTACGATACCATCTTCTAATTTTTAGAACATAGTATGCCAAGGATAGTCTCTTTTCTATTATCGGTTGCTCCATTCCATAGTTTGATTCTAAAATAGTAATCATTCATCTTAGCTCTTCTAAATGTCAGGATTTTCAGTCATCCTAAATACAAGGGTAGTACTAGTCTGAGTTGGCCAGAATTTACCTCTCAATCTGTCCAACTTTGTCTAGTGTTCCTCTTGTATGTGAGATGGTCAGTATAAAATAGTGCTTTTTTTTTGGTTAACATATATAGGTGTTAATTTTATTCTCCATCTTTTAACTAGGATTTCATGTTTTAGGTTTTATTGCTTAGGATTAAGTCGAATAGAGCCTTAATATCTATTTGCTAGGGGAGGTGGGGGTACTATTTTCCAATTTTTAGTATATAGTCAGCCCTGGTCTTTCTTTTTTCTATTAGCAGTTGCTGCATTCCATAGTCTGATTCTAAAATAGTAGTCAATCTAGGTGTTAGAATGTTCTACGAAATTTCGAACATCTTAAGTAAAAGGGGCTGTCTATTATTTTTATTGCCGTAGGGATGTGGTGTACTAGGATTTTCACTCATCTTAAATATAAGGGTAATTCTAGCCTCAGTTATTATTGTTTATAGTATTCCTCTTGTATGAGATATGGAAATTATTCCGAATAGTGCATCTTTTTTTTTTCTTATTGTTTTGGTTACTTTTAGTTGGTTGTAATTTAGTTCTCTATTTCTCTATTAGGTTTAGTTATTTCTTATTGTAATCCTTTGAGTCAAGGCAGATAGGAACTTAAACTTCATTTACGGAGGGATGTTAGGGTACCATCTTCTAATTTTTAGAATATAGTACGCCCCGGATACGGTTTTTTCTATTAGTGGTTGCTCCATTCCATAGTCCGATTCTAAAATAGTAATCATTCATCTTAGCTCTTCTAAATGTCAGGATTTTCAGTCATCCTAAATACAAGGGTAATACTAGTCTGAGTTGACCAGAATTTACCTCTCAATCTGTCCAACTTTGTCTAGTATTCCTCTTGTATGTGAGATGGTCAGTATTTTAAATAGTGCTTTTTTTTTGGTTAACATATATAAGTGTTAATTTTATTTTCCATCTTTTAACTAGGATTTCATATTTTAGGTTTTAATGCTTAGGATTAAGTCAAATAGGGCCTTAATATCTATTTGCTAGGGGAGGTGGGGGTACTATTTCCCAATTTTTAGAATATAGTCAGCCCTGGTCACTCTTTTTTCTATTAGCAGTTGCTCCATTCCATAGTCTGATTCTAAAATAGTAGTCATTCTAGGTGTTTGGATGTTCTAAGAGATTTCGAACATCTTAAATAAAAGGGGCTATGTCTATTATTTTTATTGCCGTAGAGATCTGGTCTACTAGGATTTTTATTGATCTTTAATAGAAGGGTAATTCTAGCCTCAGTTATTATTGTTTATAGTATTCCTCTTGTATCTGATATGGTAATTATTCTGAATAGTGCATCTTTTTTTTTCTTATTGTTTGGGTTACTTTTAGTTGGTTGTAAATTAGTTCTACAACATGGTCTAAACCAGAAACCACTGAAGTTTTGTGTATAAATAGTGGCGTGGGAACTTGAAAGATTATATAATCTCTATACAAATTATCATTCTCATGTTTAATTTTAGGATAACTTTTAGATTATTATTAACATTGTTAAGCATACATAAATTCATTGGTTAATAGCTATTTGCTTTATTTTTATTTTTGTAAATATTATACTTAAATCCTTTCTGATCCTTATAGCTTAAATTAATAAACATAAATGGCCTCATTTATCTTATTGGGTTGATAATTAAAATTATTTAAGAATCATGCTGTAAAAAAACAAAACAAAATAATTGGACTTAGTGTTCCTCTCAGCGATTTCATAAATTTCTTAACTGAATTCTAATTCTCTAAAACTAATAGGAGAGAGAAATAAATTAGAATGCCTTAAAAAGTTTATGCTGTTTCAGCTACTGTTTTGTTGTTTTATTTTTCAGGAATTTGGAGGACCTCGAGGCTCATATCTGTTCTTCCTTTAGTGTGGTGAAAAGTATCATCATCAAATTCTGTCCTCTTCAGTCGCCTATGCAGTTTGTGGAGGAATACTGTACAGTCTTCAGTTCTACTGATCATCGACTGACTGCATTCAACCAGCCTCGAAATCCTTCCACAACTCTTCTTCCCATGTCATGCCTCCACTTTGGTTCGGTAAGAATAGTATTTAACTAATATTAAATATTTACTTAGTTAATAATATTTATAGATTAACTTTTGTAACAATTATGTTTTCATGATGTTTGTTTTGATATATGTTATACTTTCCAGAACTTTCCTTCACTAAATATCATATTTTATTTAAGCCGATATATCCATTCATTAAATTCAGATTATAGTATGTATTAATTTAATATATTTATTATTTGTTCAATGAGTTGAAAATTATTTGCTTCATTATTATTATTATTATTTTATAAGAGTTATAATTGAGCCGTTTATTTTGAAAGTTGCCTACCTCCATTTATCTTCAAATATTTAAGGGTTTGCGTTTCGATGAATTTAAAAATATACGTATAGGATACTAATAAGTCATACTGCTTAAGTGTATCTAGGCTGTTAAATTTATGGTTCCAATTAAAATGTTAACAATTATTAAGTGAATAATGTATGTTTTCTTATCAAGAATGGAGTTAGGCAAAAATTTTAAAAACGGAGTTAGGTCACTTTCAAAATAAACGGCTCAATTATAAGATTGAAGATTCAGCTTTTTGTTTTTGTAATCAGTATTATAGGATTTAAAGTACTAATAAATTGTAATCATTTAAAGTTTAAAAATTAAAATTAATTAGTCAGATTTAAATATGAATTATAGAGTTAAAAATGGAACAAACTAAATTAATTGTTATCAGCTTAAATAGCTCCTTAAAACTAAATGTGGAGAACAATGCACGGATCGCTTCTGTAATGTTAATCCTTTTTTAGTCGCAAGTTGGAGTTGAATAAAGAATTGACCAGTTCAGAAGAATCATAAAATCTAGAAGGCCTCAACAATGCTGCTTCATCTTGAATGGCTCATTTCTTCAACATCAATCTTCATAATCAGGTTTATTCCTTTTATTATTTGAAGAATAATATTCTGTCTCATTTTTTTGGTAGAACAGTTAATTGCCCCCTTAGCATCAGTCTGAAATCATATTTTTTCATCATAATCATTCTAGCAGTTTAGGTCTCTCAAAGATCTTGATTACCAGGGAAATACTAGTCTGAGTTGGGCAGAGAATTTCTCTCTAATTCTGTCCAACTTTGTCTAGTATTCCTCTTGTATCTGAGATGGTCAGTATTTCAAATAGTGCAGTTTGTTTTTTTGCTTTTTTTTCTGGGTAGTGTTGGTTGGATGAATTTTATTCTATATTTATCCAGTTGGCTATGTTATTGCATGTTGAAGTCCTTAGTGTTAAGTCGAATAGGCCCTTAATCTACATTTGCCAAGGGAGGTGGTGGTAAAATTTCTCTTTTTTTTTTTAATATAGTCAGGCCTGATCTATCGTTTTTCTCTTAGCAGTCGCTCCATTCCATAGTCTGATTCTAAAACGGTAGTCATTCTAGGTGTTAAGATTTTCTACAGGAAAAGGCTAGTATTTTGTCTATTTTTTTTATTAACATAGGGATCCAAGGATTTTCAGTCATCTTAGATACAAGGGTAATACTAGTCTGAGTTGGCCAGAATTTACCTCTCATTCTGTCCAACTTTGTATAGTATTCCTCTTGTATCTAAGATGGTCAGTATTACGAGTAGTGCTGTTTGTTTATTTTAATTTGGGTAACATATATAGGCTTTAACATCATACTCCATCTTCTCACTAGGATTTCATATTTTATGTTTTAATGCTTAGGTTAAAGTCTAATAGACCCTTATCCTTCAATTGCGTAGGGAGGTAGCGGTACCATTTCTAATTTTTCAGAATATAGTCAGGCCTGGTCACTCTTTTTTCAATCAGTAGTTTTGCTCAATTCCATAGTCTGATTCTAAACGAGTACTCATTCTAGGTGTTAGGATTTTCTATGTGAAAAGGTTAATATTTGGTCTATTTTTTTTATTTTCGAAGGGATGTGGTAACCCTAGGATTTTCAGTCATCTTAAATAAAAGGGTAATACTAGTGTCAGTTGGCCAGAATTTACCTCCTTCTGTCCGACTTTGTCTAGTATTCCTCTTGTATCTAAGATGGTCCAAAGAGTGCTGTTGGTTTTTTTTTAATTTTCGGTTTCATATATAGGCTGTAATTTCATGCTCCATCATTTCATTAGGATTTCATATTTTATGTTTTAATGCTTAGGGTAATGTCGAATAGGCCCTTATTCTTCACTTGCGTAGGGAGTTAGCGGTACCATTTCTCATTTTTTAGAATATAGTCAGGCCTGGTCACACTTTTTGCTATTAGTAGCGGCTCCATTCCAAAGTCTGATTCTCAAATAGTAGTCACTCTAGGCACTAGGATTTTTTGTGATATTAAGTACAAGGGTAATACTAGGTCAGTCATGGGCAAAGTACGGCCCTCGGGCTAGTCTGATCCGGCCCGCGACACGATTTTGATTAACCCCTAAAATTAATTGCACCTAGGAAGTGATAATTTTTTTTGTGCAGCTATAATAGTTAACGGGAGCCTTAGGTATGGTATTATCGCATCTAACACTAACTGAGTTTGCATCGCGTGTTTTCTTTCCGTAGAAAATGTATGTATATCGGTAGTATGGCGATTTAGTGCGATGCGTGTGGCCTGTCCTGTAGATCGTTCGGTGTTGCTCGGTCAAGTTCGGGATGAATCGGCGCTAGCAATATTGTTTTTCATCTGTCTCATACGCCTTCATGCTCTTCTAAAGATTAATCATTTTTTGTGACTTGTTTGGAAGTTTTTACCATTTTAGTATATAAGTTGTGATAAAAATAAACAATAAAAAGGTTTAGGCCTATAACTTGTATTTTTTTTTTTTTTTGGCCCTCCTGTAAATTTTTAAATTACATCTGGCCCTCCTTTTAAAAAGTTTGCCCATCACTGTACTAGGTCTATTTTTTTTATTTTCAAAGGGATGTGATAACCCTAGGATTTTCAGTCATCTTAAATACAAGGGTAATACTAGTCTGAGTTGGCCAGAATTTACCTCCTTCTGTCCGACTTTGTCTAGTATTCCTCTTGTATCAAAGATGGTCAGTATTAGGAATAGTGCTAGTTATTTTTTTTAATTTGGGTAACATATATAGGCTGTAATTTCATACTCCATCTTTTCACTAGGATTGCATATTTTATGTTTTAATGCATAGCGTAAAAACGAGTAGGCCCTTATTCTTCAATTGCATAGGAAGGTAGCTGTACCATTTCTCATTTTTTAGAATTTAGTCAGGCCTGGTCACTCTTTTTTCAATTAGTAGTTTTGCTCAATTCCATAGTCTGATTCTAAACAAGTACTCATTCTAGGTGTTAGGATTTTCTGCGAAATTAAGTACCTGGGAAATACTAGGTCTACTTCTTTGTTATTACATAGGGATGTGGTAACCCTAGGATTTACAGTCAGCTTAAATACCAGGGTAATACTAGTCTGAGTTGGCCAGAATTTACCTCCTTCTGTCCGACTTTGTCTAGTATTCCTCTTGTATCTAAGATGGTCAGTATTACGAATAGTGCTGTTTTTTTTTTTTAATTTGGGTAACATATATTGGCTTTAATGTCATACTCCAACTTCTCACTAGAACTTCATATTTTATGTTTTAATGCTTAGGGCAAAGTCGAATAGGCCCTTATTCTTCAATTGCGTTGGGAGTTAGCTGTACCATTTCTCATTTTTTAGAATATAGTCTGGCCTGGTAACTCTTTTTTCAATTAGTAGTTTTGCTCAATTCCTTAGTCTGATTCTAAAAGATTACTCATTCTAGGTGTTAGGATTTTCTATGGGAAAAGGTTAATGTTTGGTCTATTTTTTTGTTTGCGTAGGGATGTGTTAACCCTAGGATTTTCAGTAATCTTAGATACAAGGGTAATACTAGTCTGAGTTGGCCAGAATTTACCTCCTTCTGTCTGACTTTGTCTAGTGTTCCTCTTGTATCTAAGATGGTCAGTATTATGAATAGTGCTGTTTGTTTATTTTAATTTGTGTAACATATATAGGCTTTAATTTCATACTCCATCTTTTCCCTAGGATTTCATATTTTATGTTTTAATGCTTACGGTAAAGTCGAATAGACCCTTATCCTTCAATTGCGTAGGGAGGTGGCGGTACCATTTCTCATTTTTTAGAATATAGTCAGGCCTGTTCACTCTTTTTGCTATTAGTAGCGGCTCCATTCCAAAGTCTGATTCTCAAATAGTAGTCACTCTAGGTATTAGGATTTTCTGCGATATTAAGTACAAGGTTAATACTAGGTCTACTTCTTTGTATTTGCAAAGGGATGTGGTAACCGTAGGCTTTTCAGTCATCTTAAATACTAGGGTAATACTAGTGTCAGTTGGCCAGAATTTACCTCCTTCTGTCCGACTTTGTCTAGTATTCCTCTTGTATCTAAGATGGTCAGTATTCTGAATAGTGCTGTTGGTTTTTTTTAATTTTCGGTAACATATATAGGCTGCAATTTCATGCTCCATCTTTTCAATAGGATTTCATATTTTATGTTTTAACGCTTAGGGTAAAGTCGAATAGGCCCTTATTCTTCAATTGTGTTGGGAGTTAGCTGTACCATTTCTCATTTTTTAGAATATAGTCTGGCCTGGTCACTCTTTTTTCAATTAGTAGTTTTGCTCAATTCCTTAGTCTGATTC
Source organism: Arma custos (assembly GCA_037127475.1). Classification (NCBI taxonomy): domain Eukaryota; kingdom Metazoa; phylum Arthropoda; class Insecta; order Hemiptera; family Pentatomidae; genus Arma; species Arma custos. The sequence goes on from CM073759.1 coordinate 231,720,367, forward strand.
TAAAAGATTACTCAATCTAGAAGTTAGGATTTTCTATGGGAAAAGGTTAATGTTTGGTCTATTTTTTTGTTTGCGTAGGGATGTGTTAACCCTAGGATTTTCAGTAATCTTAGATACAAGGGTAATACTAGTCTGAGTTGGCCAGAATTTACCTCTCATTCTGTCCAACTTTGCCTAGTATTCTTCTTGTAGCTGAGATGGCCAGTATTTCAAATAGTGCTTTTTTTTTTTTGTTAACATATATAGGTGTTAATTTTATTCTCCATCTTTTAACTAGGATTTGATATTTTATGTTTTAATGCTTAGGTTTAAGTCAAATAGGGACTTAATATTTATTCGCTGGGGTAGGTGGGGGTACTATTTCCCAATTTTTAGAATATAGTCAGCCCTGGTCACTCCTTCTCCTATTAGCAGTTGCTGCATTCCATAGTCTGATTCTAAAATAGTAGTCATTCTAGGTGTTGGGATGTTCTACGAGATTAAGTACAAGGGTAATCCTAGGTCTATTTTTTTTATTTTCGGAGTGATGTGGTAACTAAATACTAGGTCTCCTTATTTCTATTTGCGTAGGGATGTGGTAACTCTACGATTTTCTGTCACCTTAAATACAAATTTAATACTAGTCTGAGTTGGCCAGAATTTGCCTCTCAATCTGTCCAACTTTGTTTAGTATTCCTCTTGTATCCGAGATAGTCATTATTCTGGATAGTGCTTCCATTTTGTTTTCTTGTTTTGGTTAATTTTATTTGGTTGTAATTCAGTTCTATATGTCTCCATTAGGTTAAGTTATTTCTTATTTTGATCCTTTATGTTAAGTCGGATAGGCCCTAAAACTTCATTTTCTAAGAGAGGTTACGATACCATCTTCTAATTTTTAGAACATAGTATGCCAAGGATAGTCTCTTTTCTATTATCGGTTGCTCCATTCCATAGTTTGATTCTAAAATAGTAATCATTCATCTTAGCTCTTCTAAATGTCAGGATTTTCAGTCATCCTAAATACAAGGGTAGTACTAGTCTGAGTTGGCCAGAATTTACCTCTCAATCTGTCCAACTTTGTCTAGTGTTCCTCTTGTATGTGAGATGGTCAGTATAAAATAGTGCTTTTTTTTTGGTTAACATATATAGGTGTTAATTTTATTCTCCATCTTTTAACTAGGATTTCATGTTTTAGGTTTTATTGCTTAGGATTAAGTCGAATAGAGCCTTAATATCTATTTGCTAGGGGAGGTGGGGGTACTATTTTCCAATTTTTAGTATATAGTCAGCCCTGGTCTTTCTTTTTTCTATTAGCAGTTGCTGCATTCCATAGTCTGATTCTAAAATAGTAGTCAATCTAGGTGTTAGAATGTTCTACGAAATTTCGAACATCTTAAGTAAAAGGGGCTGTCTATTATTTTTATTGCCGTAGGGATGTGGTGTACTAGGATTTTCACTCATCTTAAATATAAGGGTAATTCTAGCCTCAGTTATTATTGTTTATAGTATTCCTCTTGTATGAAATATGGAAATTATTCCGAATAGTGCATCTTTTTTTTTTCTTATTGTTTTGGTTACTTTTAGTTGGTTGTAATTTAGTTCTCTATTTCTCTATTAGGTTTAGTTATTTCTTATTGTAATCCTTTGAGTCAAGGCAGATAGGAACTTAAACTTCATTTACGGAGGGATGTTAGGGTACCATCTTCTAATTTTTAGAATATAGTACGCCCCGGATACGGTTTTTTCTATTAGTGGTTGCTCCATTCCATAGTCCGATTCTAAAATAGTAATCATTCATCTTAGCTCTTCTAAATGTCAGGATTTTCAGTCATCCTAAATACAAGGGTAATACTAGTCTGAGTTGACCAGAATTTACCTCTCAATCTGTCCAACTTTGTCTAGTATTCCTCTTGTATGTGAGATGGTCAGTATTTTAAATAGTGCTTTTTTTTTGGTTAACATATATAAGTGTTAATTTTATTTTCCATCTTTTAACTAGGATTTCATATTTTAGGTTTTAATGCTTAGGATTAAGTCAAATAGGGCCTTAATATCTATTTGCTAGGGGAGGTGGGGGTACTATTTCCCAATTTTTAGAATATAGTCAGCCCTGGTCACTCTTTTTTCTATTAGCAGTTGCTCCATTCCATAGTCTGATTCTAAAATAGTAGTCATTCTAGGTGTTTGGATGTTCTAAGAGATTTCGAACATCTTAAATAAAAGGGGCTATGTCTATTATTTTTATTGCCGTAGAGATCTGGTCTACTAGGATTTTTATTGATCTTTAATAGAAGGGTAATTCTAGCCTCAGTTATTATTGTTTATAGTATTCCTCTTGTATCTGATATGGTAATTATTCTGAATAGTGCATCTTTTTTTTTCTTATTGTTTGGGTTACTTTTAGTTGGTTGTAAATTAGTTCTACAACATGGTCTAAACCAGAAACCACTGAAGTTTTGTGTATAAATAGTGGCGTGGGAACTTGAAAGATTATATAATCTCTATACAAATTATCATTCTCATGTTTAATTTTAGGATAACTTTTAGATTATTATTAACATTGTTAAGCATACATAAATTCATTGGTTAATAGCTATTTGCTTTATTTTTATTTTTGTAAATATTATACTTAAATCCTTTCTGATCCTTATAGCTTAAATTAATAAACATAAATGGCCTCATTTATCTTATTGGGTTGATAATTAAAATTATTTAAGAATCATGCTGTAAAAAAACAAAACAAAATAATTGGACTTAGTGTTCCTCTCAGCGATTTCATAAATTTCTTAACTGAATTCTAATTCTCTAAAACTAATAGGAGAGAGAAATAAATTAGAATGCCTTAAAAAGTTTATGCTGTTTCAGCTACTGTTTTGTTGTTTTATTTTTCAGGAATTTGGAGGACCTCGAGGCTCATATCTGTTCTTCCTTTAGTGTGGTGAAAAGTATCATCATCAAATTCTGTCCTCTTCAGTCGCCTATGCAGTTTGTGGAGGAATACTGTACAGTCTTCAGTTCTACTGATCATCGACTGACTGCATTCAACCAGCCTCGAAATCCTTCCACAACTCTTCTTCCCATGTCATGCCTCCACTTTGGTTCGGTAAGAATAGTATTTAACTAATATTAAATATTTACTTAGTTAATAATATTTATAGATTAACTTTTGTAACAATTATGTTTTCATGATGTTTGTTTTGATATATGTTATACTTTCCAGAACTTTCCTTCACTAAATATCATATTTTATTTAAGCCGATATATCCATTCATTAAATTCAGATTATAGTATGTATTAATTTAATATATTTATTATTTGTTCAATGAGTTGAAAATTATTTGCTTCATTATTATTATTATTATTTTATAAGAGTTATAATTGAGCCGTTTATTTTGAAAGTTGCCTACCTCCATTTATCTTCAAATATTTAAGGGTTTGCGTTTCGATGAATTTAAAAATATACGTATAGGATACTAATAAGTCATACTGCTTAAGTGTATCTAGGCTGTTAAATTTATGGTTCCAATTAAAATGTTAACAATTATTAAGTGAATAATGTATGTTTTCTTATCAAGAATGGAGTTAGGCAAAAATTTTAAAAACGGAGTTATGTCACTTTCAAAATAAACGGCTCAATTATAAGATTGAAGATTCAGCTTTTTGTTTTTGTAATCAGTATTATAGGATTTAAAGTACTAATAAATTGTAATCATTTAAAGTTTAAAAATTAAAATTAATTAGTCAGATTTAAATATGAATTATAGAGTTAAAAATGGAACAAACTAAATTAATTGTTATCAGCTTAAATAGCTCCTTAAAACTAAATGTGGAGAACAATGCACGGATCGCTTCTGTAATGTTAATCCTTTTTTAGTCGCAAGTTGGAGTTGAATAAAGAATTGACCAGTTCAGAAGAATCATAAAATCTAGAAGGCCTCAACAATGCTGCTTCATCTTGAATGGCTCATTTCTTCAACATCAATCTTCATAATCAGGTTTATTCCTTTTATTATTTGAAGAATAATATTCTGTCTCATTTTTTTGGTAGAACAGTTAATTGCCCCCTTAGCATCAGTCTGAAATCATATTTTTTCATCATAATCATTCTAGCAGTTTAGGTCTCTCAAAGATCTTGATTACCAGGGAAATACTAGTCTGAGTTGGGCAGAGAATTTCTCTCTAATTCTGTCCAACTTTGTCTAGTATTCCTCTTGTATCTGAGATGGTCAGTATTTCAAATAGTGCAGTTTGTTTTTTTGCTTTTTTTTCTGGGTAGTGTTGGTTGGATGAATTTTATTCTATATTTATCCAGTTGGCTATGTTATTGCATGTTGAAGTCCTTAGTGTTAAGTCGAATAGGCCCTTAATCTACATTTGCCAAGGGAGGTGGTGGTAAAATTTCTCTTTTTTTTTTTAATATAGTCAGGCCTGATCTATCGTTTTTCTCTTAGCAGTCGCTCCATTCCATAGTCTGATTCTAAAACGGTAGTCATTCTAGGTGTTAAGATTTTCTACAGGAAAAGGCTAGTATTTTGTCTATTTTTTTTATTAACATAGGGATCCAAGGATTTTCAGTCATCTTAGATACAAGGGTAATACTAGTCTGAGTTGGCCAGAATTTACCTCTCATTCTGTCCAACTTTGTATAGTATTCCTCTTGTATCTAAGATGGTCAGTATTACGAGTAGTGCTGTTTGTTTATTTTAATTTGGGTAACATATATAGGCTTTAACATCATACTCCATCTTCTCACTAGGATTTCATATTTTATGTTTTAATGCTTAGGTTAAAGTCTAATAGACCCTTATCCTTCAATTGCGTAGGGAGGTAGCGGTACCATTTCTAATTTTTCAGAATATAGTCAGGCCTGGTCACTCTTTTTTCAATCAGTAGTTTTGCTCAATTCCATAGTCTGATTCTAAACGAGTACTCATTCTAGGTGTTAGGATTTTCTATGTGAAAAGGTTAATATTTGGTCTATTTTTTTTATTTTCGAAGGGATGTGGTAACCCTAGGATTTTCAGTCATCTTAAATAAAAGGGTAATACTAGTGTCAGTTGGCCAGAATTTACCTCCTTCTGTCCGACTTTGTCTAGTATTCCTCTTGTATCTAAGATGGTCCAAAGAGTGCTGTTGGTTTTTTTTTAATTTTCGGTTTCATATATAGGCTGTAATTTCATGCTCCATCATTTCATTAGGATTTCATATTTTATGTTTTAATGCTTAGGGTAATGTCGAATAGGCCCTTATTCTTCACTTGCGTAGGGAGTTAGCGGTACCATTTCTCATTTTTTAGAATATAGTCAGGCCTGGTCACACTTTTTGCTATTAGTAGCGGCTCCATTCCAAAGTCTGATTCTCAAATAGTAGTCACTCTAGGCACTAGGATTTTTTGTGATATTAAGTACAAGGGTAATACTAGGTCAGTCATGGGCAAAGTACGGCCCTCGGGCTAGTCTGATCCGGCCCGCGACACGATTTTGATTAACCCCTAAAATTAATTGCACCTAGGAAGTGATAATTTTTTTTGTGCAGCTATAATAGTTAACGGGAGCCTTAGGTATGGTATTATCGCATCTAACACTAACTGAGTTTGCATCGCGTGTTTTCTTTCCGTAGAAAATGTATGTATATCGGTAGTATGGCGATTTAGTGCGATGCGTGTGGCCTGTCCTGTAGATCGTTCGGTGTTGCTCGGTCAAGTTCGGGATGAATCGGCGCTAGCAATATTGTTTTTCATCTGTCTCATACGCCTTCATGCTCTTCTAAAGATTAATCATTTTTTGTGACTTGTTTGGAAGTTTTTACCATTTTAGTATATAAGTTGTGATAAAAATAAACAATAAAAAGGTTTAGGCCTATAACTTGTATTTTTTTTTTTTTTGGCCCGCCTGTAAATTTTTAAATTACATCTGGCCCTCCTTTTAAAAAGTTTGCCCATCACTGTACTAGGTCTATTTTTTTTATTTTCAAAGGGATGTGATAACCCTAGGATTTTCAGTCATCTTAAATACAAGGGTAATACTAGTCTGAGTTGGCCAGAATTTACCTCCTTCTGTCCGACTTTGTCTAGTATTCCTCTTGTATCAAAGATGGTCAGTATTAGGAATAGTGCTAGTTATTTTTTTTAATTTGGGTAACATATATAGGCTGTAATTTCATACTCCATCTTTTCACTAGGATTGCATATTTTATGTTTTAATGCATAGCGTAAAAACGAGTAGGCCCTTATTCTTCAATTGCATAGGAAGGTAGCTGTACCATTTCTCATTTTTTAGAATTTAGTCAGGCCTGGTCACTCTTTTTTCAATTAGTAGTTTTGCTCAATTCCATAGTCTGATTCTAAACAAGTACTCATTCTAGGTGTTAGGATTTTCTGCGAAATTAAGTACCTGGGAAATACTAGGTCTACTTCTTTGTTATTACATAGGGATGTGGTAACCCTAGGATTTACAGTCAGCTTAAATACCAGGGTAATACTAGTCTGAGTTGGCCAGAATTTACCTCCTTCTGTCCGACTTTTTCTAGTTTTCCTCTTGTATCTGAGATGGTCCGAAGAGTGCTGTTGGTTTTTTTAATTTTCGGTTACATTTACAGGCTGTAATTTCATGCTCCATCTTATCAATAGGATTTCATATTTTATGTTTTAATGCTTAGGGTAAAGTCGAATAGGCCCTTATTCTTCACTTGCGTAGGGAGTTAGCGGTACCATTTCTCATTTTTTAGAATATAGTCAGGCCTGGTCACTCTTTTTTCAATTAGTGGTTTTGCTCAACTCCATAGTCTGATTCTAAACGAGTACTCATTCCAGGTGTTAGGATTTTCTGCGATATTAATTACCTGGGTAATACCAGGTCTACTTCTTTGTTATTACGTAGGGATATGGTAACCCTAGGATTTTCAGTCAGCTTAAATACAAGGGTAATACTAGTGTCAGTTGGCCAGAATTTACCTCCTTCTGTCCGACTTAGTCTAGTATTCCTCTTGTATCTAAGATGGTCAGTATTACGAATAGTGCTAGTTGTTTTTTTTAATTTGGGTAACATATAAAGGCTTTAATTTCATAATCCAACTTCTCACTAGGATTTCATATTTCATGTTTTAATGTCTAGGGTAAAGTCGAATATGCCCTTGTATTTCAATTGCGGAGGGAGTTAGCGGTACCATTTCTTATTTTTTATATAGAATATAGTCAGGCCTGGTCACATTTTTTGCTATTAGTAGTAGCTCTATTCCAAACTCTGATTCTCAAATAGTAGTCACTCTAGGTACTAGGATTTTCTGCGATATTAAGTACAAGGTTAATACTAGGTCTACTTCTTTGTATTTGCAAAAGGATGTGGTAACCGTAGGCTTTTCAGTCATCTTAAATACAAGGTTAATACTAGTCTGAGTTGGCCAGAATTTACCTCCTTCTGTCCGACTTTGTCTAGTATTCCTCTTGTATCTAAGATGGTCAGTATTACGAATAGTGCTGTTTTTTTTTTTTAATTTGGGTAACATATATTGGCTTTAATGTCATACTCCAACTTCTCACTAGAACTTCATATTTTATGTTTTAATGCTTAGGGCAAAGTCGAATAGGCCCTTATTCTTCAATTGCGTTGGGAGTTAGCTGTACCATTTCTCATTTTTTAGAATATAGTCTGGCCTGGTAACTCTTTTTTCAATTAGTAGTTTTGCTCAATTCCTTAGTCTGATTCTAAAAGATTACTCATTCTAGGTGTTAGGATTTTCTATGGGAAAAGGTTAATGTTTGGTCTATTTTTTTGTTTGCGTAGGGATGTGTTAACCCTAGGATTTTCATTAATCTTAGATACAAGGGTAATACTAGTCTGAGTTGGCCAGAATTTACCTCCTTCTGTCTGACTTTGTCTAGTGTTCCTCTTGTATCTAAGATGGTCAGTATTATGAATAGTGCTGTTTGTTTATTTTAATTTGTGTAACATATATAGGCTTTAATTTCATACTCCATCTTTTCCCTAGGATTTCATATTTTATGTTTTAATGCTTACGGTAAAGTCGAATAGACCCTTATCCTTCAATTGCGTAGGGAGGTGGCGGTACCATTTCTCATTTTTTAGAATATAGTCAGGCCTGTTCACTCTTTTTGCTATTAGTAGCGGCTCCATTCCAAAGTCTGATTCTCAAATAGTAGTCACTCTAGGTATTAGGATTTTCTGCGATATTAAGTACAAGGTTAATACTAGGTCTACTTCTTTGTATTTGCAAAGGGATGTGGTAACCGTAGGCTTTTCAGTCATCTTAAATACTAGGGTAATACTAGTGTCAGTTGGCCAGAATTTACCTCCTTCTGTCCGACTTTGTCTAGTATTCCTCTTGTATCTAAGATGGTCAGTATTCTGAATAGTGCTGTTGGTTTTTTTTAATTTTCGGTAACATATATAGGCTGCAATTTCATGCTCCATCTTTTCAATAGGATTTCATATTTTATGTTTTAACGCTTAGGGTAAAGTCGAATAGGCCCTTATTCTTCAATTGTGTTGGGAGTTAGCTGTACCATTTCTCATTTTTTAGAATATAGTCTGGCCTGGTCACTCTTTTTTCAATTAGTAGTTTTGCTCAATTCCTTAGTCTGATTCTAAAAGATTACTCAATCTAGAAGTTAGGATTTTCTATGGGAAAAGGTTAATGTTTGGTCTATTTTTTTGTTTGCGTAGGGATGTGTTAACCCTAGGATTTTCAGTAATCTTAGATACAAGGGTAATACTAGTCTGAGTTGGCCAGAATTTACCTCTCATTCTGTCCAACTTTGCCTAGTATTCTTCTTGTAGCTGAGATGGCCAGTATTTCAAATAGTGCTTTTTTTTTTTTGTTAACATATATAGGTGTTAATTTTATTCTCCATCTTTTAACTAGGATTTGATATTTTATGTTTTAATGCTTAGGTTTAAGTCAAATAGGGACTTAATATTTATTCGCTGGGGTAGGTGGGGGTACTATTTCCCAATTTTTAGAATATAGTCAGCCCTGGTCACTCCTCCTGTTAGCAGTTGCTGCATTCCATAGTCTGATTCTAAAATAGTAGTCATTCTAGGTGTTGGGATGTTCTACGAGATTAAGTACAAGGGTAATCCTAGGTCTATTTTTTTTATTTTCGGAGTGATGTGGTAACTAAATACTAGGTCTCCTTATTTCTATTTGCGTAGGGATGTGGTAACTCTACGATTTTCTGTCACCTTAAATACAAATTTAATACTAGTCTGAGTTGGCCAGAATTTGCCTCTCAATCTGTCCAACTTTGTTTAGTATTCCTCTTGTATCCGAGATAGTCATTATTCTGGATAGTGCTTCCATTTTGTTTTCTTGTTTTGGTTAATTTTATTTGGTTGTAATTCAGTTCTATATGTCTCCATTAGGTTAAGTTATTTCTTATTTTGATCCTTTATGTTAAGTCGGATAGGCCCTAAAACTTCATTTTCTAAGAGAGGTTACGATACCATCTTCTAATTTTTAGAACATAGTATGCCAAGGATAGTCTCTTTTCTATTATCGGTTGCTCCATTCCATAGTTTGATTCTAAAATAGTAATCATTCATCTTAGCTCTTCTAAATGTCAGGATTTTCAGTCATCCTAAATACAAGGGTAGTACTAGTCTGAGTTGGCCAGAATTTACCTCTCAATCTGTCCAACTTTGTCTAGTGTTCCTCTTGTATGTGAGATGGTCAGTATAAAATAGTGCTTTTTTTTTGGTTAACATATATAGGTGTTAATTTTATTCTCCATCTTTTAACTAGGATTTCATGTTTTAGGTTTTATTGCTTAGGATTAAGTCGAATAGAGCCTTAATATCTATTTGCTAGGGGAGGTGGGGGTACTATTTTCCAATTTTTAGTATATAGTCAGCCCTGGTCTTTCTTTTTTCTATTAGCAGTTGCTGCATTCCATAGTCTGATTCTAAAATAGTAGTCAATCTAGGTGTTAGAATGTTCTACGAAATTTCGAACATCTTAAGTAAAAGGGGCTATGTCTATTATTTTTATTGCCGTAGGGATGTGGTGTACTAGGATTTTCACTCATCTTAAATATAAGGGTAATTCTAGCCTCAGTTATTATTGTTTATAGTATTCCTCTTGTATCTGATGTGGTAATTATTCCGAATAGTGCATCTTTTTTTTTTCTTATTGTTTTGGTTACTTTTAGTGGGTTATAATTTAGTTCTCTATTTCTCCATCATGTTTAGTTATTTCTTATTGTAATCCTTTGAGTCAAGTCGGATAGGCCCTTAAACTTTTTTTGCGCCGGGAGGTTACGGTACCATCTTCTAATTTTTAGAATATAGTGTGCCCTGGTCACTCTTTTTTCTATTAGCGGTTGCTCCAATCCATAGTCTGGTTCTAAAATAGTAGTCATTCTATGTGTTAGGATTTACTAGGAGATTAAGTACAAGGGTAATACTAGTCTGAGTTGCCAGAATTTACCTCTCATTCTGTCCAACTTTGTCGAGTATTCCTCTTGTATCTAAAGATGGTCAGTGTTTCAAATAGTGCTGCTTTTTTTTTTTTTTTTTTTTGGTTAGTTTTTGTTAATTGTAATTTGGTTCCCTCTCTCTCCATTTCTCCATTATGTTTAGTTATTTTATATTGTAATCCTTACAGTCAAGTCGAATAGGCCTTATTCTTCAATTGCGTAGGGAGGTGGCGGTACTATTTCCCAATTTTTAGAATATAGTCAGCTCTAGTAACTATTTTTCCATTAACAGTTGCTGCATTCCGTAGCCTGATTCTAAAAGAGTTGTCACTCTAGGTATTAGGATTTTCTGCGATATTAAGTACAAGGGTAATACTAGGTCTACTTCTTTGTATTTGCGTAGGGATGTGTTAATGCAAGGAGTTTCAGTCATCTTGAATAAAATTGTATTACTAGTGTCAGTTGACCAGAATTTACCTCCTTCTGTCTGACATTGTCTAGTATTCCTCTTGTATCTAAGATGGTCTGTATTAGGAATAGTGCTGTTTGCTTTTTTTAATTTGGGTAACATATATAGGCTGTAATTTGATGCTCCATCTTTTCAATAGGATTTCATATTTTATTGTTTGATGCTTAGGGTAAAGTCGAATAGGCCCTTATTCTTCATTTGCGTAGGGAGGTAGCGGTAGCATTCCTAATTTCTTAGAACACAGTCAGGCCTCTTCACTCTTTTTGCTATTAGTAGCGGCTCCTTTCCAAAGTCTGATTCTAAAAGAGTAGTCACTCTAGGTATTAGGATTTTCCGCGATATTAAGTACAAGGGTAATAGTAGGTCTACATCTTTGTATTTGCGTAGGGATGTGTTAACCCTAGTATTTTCAGTCATCTTAAATACAAGGGTACTACTAGTCTGAGTTGGCCAGAATTTACCTCCTTCTGTCCGACCCTGTCTAGTATTCCTCTTGTATCTAAGATGGTCAGTATTTCGAATAGTGCTGTTTGTTTTTTTTAATTTGGGTAACATATATAGGCTGTAATTTGATGCTCCATCTTTTCAATAGGATTTCATATTCTATGTTATAATGCTTAGGGTACAGTCGAATAGACCCTTATTCTTCACTTGCGTAGGGAGTTAGCGGTTCCATTTCTCATTTTTTAGAATATAGTCAGTCCTGGTCACTCTTTTTTAAATAGTAGTTTTGTTCAATTCCATAGTCTGATTCTAAACGAGTACTCATACTAGGTATAAGGATTTTCTGCGATATTAAGTACAAGGGTAATACTAGGTCTATTTTTTTTATCTTCAAAGGGATGTGTTAACCCTAGGATTTTCAGTCATCTTAAATACAAGGGTAATACAAGTCTGAGTTGGCCAGAATTTACCTCCTTCTGTGTGACCCTGTCTAGTATTCCTCTTGTATCTTAGATGGTCAGTATTATGAATAGTGCTGATTGTTTTTTTTAATTTGGGCAACATATATAGGCTTTAATTTCATACTCCATCTTTTCACTAGGATTTCATATTTTATTGTTTGATGCTTAGGGTAAAGTCGAATAGGCCTTTATTCTTGATTTGGGTTGGGAGGTAGCGGTAGCATTCCTCAATTTTTAGAATATAGTCAGGCCTGGTCACTCTTTTTGCTATTAGTAGCGGATCCATTCCAAAATCTGATTCTAAAATAGCATTCACTCTAGGTATTAGGATTTTTTGCGATATTAACCCAAGTATGTGTAGGATGTGTTAACCCTAGGATTTTCAGCCATCTTAAATACAAGGGTAATACTAGTCTGAGTTGGCCAGAATTTACCTCCTTCTGTCCGTCTTTGTCTAGTATTCCTCTTGTATCTAAGATGGTCAGTATTACGAATAGTACTGTTTTTTATTTTTATTTTGGGTAACATATATAGCCTTTAATTTCATACTTCAACTACTCACTAGGATTTCATATTTTATGTTTTAATGCTTAGGGTAAAGTCGAATAGGCCCTAATTCTTCATTTGCGTAGGGAGGTAGTGGTACCATTCTTCATTTTTTTAGAATATAGTCAGGCCTGGTCACTCTTTTTGCTATTAGTAGCGGCTCCATTCCAATGTCTGATTTTAAACAAGTACTCATTCTAGGTGTTAGGATTTTATGCGATATTAATTACAAGGGTAATACTAGGTCTACTTCTATGTATTTGCGTAGGGATGTGTTAACTCTAGTATTTTCAGTCATCTTAAATACAAGGGTACTACTAGTCTGAGTTGGCCAGAATTTACCTCCTTCTGTCCGACTTTGTCTAGTATTCCTCTTGTATCTAAGATGGTAAGTATTACGAATAGTGCTAATTGTTTTTTTTAATTTGGGTAACATATATAGGCTTTAATTTCATACTCAATCTTTTAACTAGGATTTCATATTTTATTGTTTGATGCTTAGGGTAAAGTCGAATAGGCCCTTATTTTTCATTTGGGTAGGGAGGTAGCGGTAGCATTCCTAATTTCTTAGAACACAGTCAGGCCTCTTCACTCTTTTTGCTATTAGTAGAGGCTCCTTTCCAAAGTCTGATTCTAAAAGAGTAGTCACTCTAGGTATTAGGATTTTCCGCGATATTAAGTACAAGGGTAATAGTAGGTCTACATCTTTGTATTTGCGTAGGGATGTGTTAACCCTAGTATTTTCAGTCATCTTAAATACAAGGGTACTACTAGTCTGAGTTGGCCAGAATTTACCTCCTTCTGTCCGACCCTGTCTAGTATTCCTCTTGTATCTAAGATGGTCAGTATTTCGAATAGTGCTGTTTGTTTTTTTTAATTTGGGTAACATATATAGGCTGTAATTTGATGCTCCATCTTTTCAATAGGATTTCATATTCTATGTTATAATGCTTAGGGTACAGTCGAATAGACCCTTATTCTTCACTTGCGTAGGGAGTTAGCGGTTCCATTTCTCATTTTTTAGAATATAGTCAGTCCTGGTCACTCTTTTTTAAATAGTAGTTTTGTTCAATTCCATAGTCTGATTCTAAACGAGTACTCATACTAGGTATAAGGATTTTCTGCGATATTAAGTACAAGGGTAATACTAGGTCTATTTTTTTTATCTTCAAAGGGATGTGTTAACCCTAGGATTTTCAGTCATCTTAAATACAAGGGTAATACAAGTCTGAGTTGGCCAGAATTTACCTCCTTCTGTGTGACCCTGTCTAGTATTCCTCTTGTATCTTAGATGGTCAGTATTATGAATAGTGCTGATTGTTTTTTTTAATTTGGGCAACATATATAGGCTTTAATTTCATACTCCATCTTTTCACTAGGATTTCATATTTTATTGTTTGATGCTTAGGGTAAAGTCGAATAGGCCTTTATTCTTGATTTGGGTTGGGAGGTAGCGGTAGCATTCCTCAATTTTTAGAATATAGTCAGGCCTGGTCACTCTTTTTGCTATTAGTAGCGGATCCATTCCAAAATCTGATTCTAAAATAGCATTCACTCTAGGTATTAGGATTTTTTGCGATATTAACCCAAGTATGTGTAGGATGTGTTAACCCTAGGATTTTCAGCCATCTTAAATACAAGGGTAATACTAGTCTGAGTTGGCCAGAATTTACCTCCTTCTGTCCGTCTTTGTCTAGTATTCCTCTTGTATCTAAGATGGTCAGTATTACGAATAGTACTGTTTTTTATTTTTATTTTGGGTAACATATATAGCCTTTAATTTCATACTTCAACTACTCACTAGGATTTCATATTTTATGTTTTAATGCTTAGGGTAAAGTCGAATAGGCCCTAATTCTTCATTTGCGTAGGGAGGTAGTGGTACCATTCTTCATTTTTTTAGAATATAGTCAGGCCTGGTCACTCTTTTTGCTATTAGTAGCGGCTCCATTCCAATGTCTGATTTTAAACAAGTACTCATTCTAGGTGTTAGGATTTTATGCGATATTAATTACAAGGGTAATACTAGGTCTACTTCTATGTATTTGCGTAGGGATGTGTTAACTCTAGTATTTTCAGTCATCTTAAATACAAGGGTACTACTAGTCTGAGTTGGCCAGAATTTACCTCCTTCTGTCCGACTTTGTCTAGTATTCCTCTTGTATCTAAGATGGTAAGTATTACGAATAGTGCTAATTGTTTTTTTTAATTTGGGTAACATATATAGGCTTTAATTTCATACTCAATCTTTTAACTAGGATTTCATATTTTATTGTTTGATGCTTAGGGTAAAGTCGAATAGGCCCTTATTTTTCATTTGGGTAGGGAGGTAGCGGTAGCATTCCTAATTTCTTAGAACACAGTCAGGCCTCTTCACTCTTTTTGCTATTAGTAGCGGCTCCTTTCCAAAGTCTGATTCTAAAAGAGTAGTCACTCTAGGTATTAGGATTTTCCGCGATATTAAGTACAAGGGTAATAGTAGGTCTACATCTTTGTATTTGCGTAGGGATGTGTTAACCCTAGTATTTTCAGTCATCTTAAATACAAGGGTACTACTAGTCTGAGTTGGCCAGAATTTACCTCCTTCTGTCCGACCCTGTCTAGTATTCCTCTTGTATCTAAGATGGTCAGTATTTCGAATAGTGCTGTTTGTTTTTTTTAATTTGGGTAACATATATAGGCTGTAATTTGATGCTCCATCTTTTCAATAGGATTTCATATTCTATGTTATAATGCTTAGGGTACAGTCGAATAGACCCTTATTCTTCACTTGCGTAGGGAGTTAGCGGTTCCATTTCTCATTTTTTAGAATATAGTCAGTCCTGGTCACTCTTTTTTCAAATAGTAGTTTTGTTCAATTCCATAGTCTGATTCTAAACGAGTACTCATACTAGGTATAAGGATTTTCTGCGATATTAAGTACAAGGGTAATACTAGGTCTATTTTTTTTATCTTCAAAGGGATGTGTTAACCCTAGGATTTTCAGTCATCTTAAATACAAGGGTAATACAAGTCTGAGTTGGCCAGAATTTACCTCCTTCTGTGTGACCCTGTCTAGTATTCCTCTTGTATCTTAGATGGTCAGTATTATGAATAGTGCTGATTGTTTTTTTTAATTTGGGCAACATATATAGGCTTTAATTTCATACTCCATCTTTTCACTAGGATTTCATATTTTATTGTTTGATGCTTAGGGTAAAGTCGAATAGGCCTTTATTCTTGATTTGGGTTGGGAGGTAGCGGTAGCATTCCTCAATTTTTAGAATATAGTCAGGCCTGGTCACTCTTTTTGCTATTAGTAGCGGATCCATTCCAAAATCTGATTCTAAAATAGCATTCACTCTAGGTATTAGGATTTTTTGCGATATTAACCCAAGTATGTGTAGGATGTGTTAACCCTAGGATTTTCAGCCATCTTAAATACAAGGGTAATACTAGTCTGAGTTGGCCAGAATTTACCTCCTTCTGTCCGTCTTTGTCTAGTATTCCTCTTGTATCTAAGATGGTCAGTATTACGAATAGTACTGTTTTTTATTTTTATTTTGGGTAACATATATAGCCTTTAATTTCATACTCCATCTTTTCACTAGGATTTCATATTTTATTGTTTGATGCTTAGGGTAAAGTCGAATAGGCCCTTATTTTTCATTTGGGTAGGGAGGTAGCGGTAGCATTCCTAATTTCTTAGAACATAGTCAGGCCTCTTCACTCTTTTTGCTATTATTAGCGGCTCCTTTCCAAAGTCTGATTCTAAAAGAGTAGTCACTCTAGGTATTAGGATTTTCCGCGATATTAAGTACAAGGGTAATAGTAGGTCTACATCTTTGTATTTGCGTAGGGATGTGTTAACCCTAGTATTTTCAGTCATCTTAAATACAAGGGTACTACTAGTCTGAGTTGGCCAGAATTTACCTCCTTCTTTCCGACCCTGTCTAGTATTCCTCTTGTATCTAAGATGGTCAGTATTTTGAATAGTGCTGTTTGTTTTTTTTAATTTGGGTAACATATATAGGCTGTAATTTGATGCTCCATCTTTTCAATAGGATTTCATATTCTATGTTATAATGCTTAGGGTACAGTCGAATAGACCCTTATTCTTCACTTGCGTAGGGAGTTAGCGGTTCCATTTCTCATTTTTTAGAATATAGTCAGTCCTGGTCACTCTTTTTTCAAATAGTAGTTTTGTTCAATTCCATAGTCTGATTCTAAACGAGTACTCATACTAGGTATAAGGATTTTCTGCGATATTAAGTACAAGGGTAATACTAGGTCTATTTTTTTTATCTTCAAAGGGATGTGTTAACCCTAGGATTTTCAGTCATCTTAAATACAAGGGTAATACTAGTCTGGGTTGGCCAGAATTTACCTCCTTCTGTCCGACTTTGTCTAGTATTCCTCTTGTATCTAAGATGGTCAGTATTTCGAATAGTTCTGTTTGCTTTTTTTAATTTGGGTAACATATATAGTCTTTAATTTCATACTCCAACTACTCACTAAGATTTCATATTTTATGTTTTAATGCTTAGGGTAAAGTCGAATAGGCCCTTATTCTTCACTTGCCTAGGGAGTTAGCGGTGACATTTCTCATTTTTTAGAATATAGTCAGGCCTGGTCAATCTTTTTGCTAATTTTAGCGGCTCCATTCCAAAGTCTGATTTTAAAATAGTAGTCATTCTAGATATCAGGATTTTCTACGATATTAAGTACAAGGGTAATACTAGGTCTCTTTTTTTTATCTTCAAAGGGATGTGTTAACCCTAGGATTTTCAGTCATCTTAAATACAAGGGTAATACAAGTCTGAGTTGGCCAGAATTTACCTCCTTCTGTCCGACCCTGTCTAGTATTCCTCTTGTACCTAAGATGGTCAGTATTTCGAATAGTGCTGATTGTTTTTTTTAATTTGGGTAACATATATAGGCTGTAATTTCATGCTCCATCTTTTCAATAGGATTTCATATTCTATGTTTTAATGCTTAGGGTAACGTCGAATAGGCCCTTATTCTTCACTTGCGTAGGGAGTTAGCGTTGACATTCCTCATTTTTTAGAATACAGTCAGGCCTAATCACTCTTTTTGCTATTAGTAGCAGCTCCATTCCAATGCCTGATTCTAAAATAGTAGTCACTCTAGGTATTAGGATTTTCTGCGATATTAGGTACAAGGGTAATACTAGGTCTACTTGTTTGTATTTGCATAGGGATGTGTTATCCCTAGGATTTTCAGTCATCTTAAATACAGGGGTAATACTAGTGTCAGTTGGCCAGAATTTACCTCCTTCTGTCGGACTTTGTCTAGTATTCCTCTTGTATCTAAGATGGTCAGTATTACGAATAGTGCTGTTTGTTTATTTTAATTTGGATAACATATATAGGCTTTATTTTCATACTTCATCTTTTCACTAGGATTTCATATTTAATGTTTTAATGCATAGGGTAAAGTCGAATTGGCCCTTATTCTTCACTTGCGTAGGGAGTTAGCGGTGACATTCCTCATTTTTTAGAATACAGTCAGGCCTAATCACTCTTTTTGCTATTAGTAGCGGCACCAATCCAATGTCTGATTCTGAAAGAGTAGTCACTCTAGGTATTAGCATTTTCCGCGATATTAAGTACAAGGGTAATAGTAGGTCTACTTCTTTGTATTTGCGTAGGGATGTATTAACCCTAATATTTTCATTCATCTTGAATACAAGGGTAATACAAGTCTGAGTTGGCCAGAATTTACCTCCTTCTGTCCGACCCTATCTAGTATTCCTCTTGTACCTAAGATGGTCAGTATTTCGAATAGTGCTGATTGTTTTTTTTAATTTGGGTAACATATATAGGCTGTAATTTCATGCTCCATCTTTTCAATAGGATTTCATATTCTATGTTTTAATGCTTAGGGTAACGTCGAATAGGCCCTTATTCTTCACTTGCGTAGGGAGTTAGCGTTGACATTCCTCATTTTTTAGAATACAGTCAGGCCTAATCACTCTTTTTGCTATTAGTAGCAGCTCCATTCCAATGCCTGATTCTAAAATAGTAGTCACTCTAGGTATTAGGATTTTCTGCGATATTAGGTACAAGGGTAATACTAGGTCTACTTGTTTGTATTTGCATAGGGATGTGTTATCCCTAGGATTTTCAGTCATCTTAAATACAGGGGTAATACTAGTGTCAGTTGGCCAGAATTTACCTCCTTCTGTCGGACTTTGTCTAGTATTCTTCTTGTATCTAAGATGGTCAGTATTACGAATAGTGCTGTTTGTTTATTTTAATTTGGATAACATATATAGGCTTTATTTTCATACTCCATCTTTTCACTAAGATTTCATATTTAATGTTTTAATGCATAGGGTAAAGTCGAATTGGCCCTTATTCTTCACTTGCGTAGGGAGTTAGCGGTGACATTCCTCATTTTTTAGAATACAGTCAGGCCTAATCACTCTTTTTGCTATTAGTAGCGGCACCAATCCAATGTCTGATTCTGAAAGAGTAGTCACTCTAGGTATTAGCATTTTCCGCGATATTAAGTACAAGGGTAATAGTAGGTCTACTTCTTTGTATTTGCGTAGGGATGTATTAACCCTAATATTTTCATTCATCTTGAATACAAGGGTAATACAAGTCTGAGTTGGCCAGAATTTACCTCCTTCTGTCCGACCCTATCTAGTATTCCTCTTGTACCTAAGATGGTCAGTATTTCGAATAGTGCTGATTGTTTTTTTTAATTTGGGTAACATATATAGGCTGTAATTTCATGCTCCATCTTTTCAATAGGATTTCATATTCTATGTTTTAATGCTTAGGGTAACGTCGAATAGGCCCTTATTCTTCACTTGCGTAGGGAGTTAGCGTTGACATTCCTCATTTTTTAGAATACAGTCAGGCCTAATCACTCTTTTTGCTATTAGTAGCAGCTCCATTCCAATGCCTGATTCTAAAATAGTAGTCACTCTAGGTATTAGGATTTTCTGCGATATTAGGTACAAGGGTAATACTAGGTCTACTTGTTTGTATTTGCATAGGGATGTGTTATCCCTAGGATTTTCAGTCATCTTAAATACAGGGGTAATACTAGTGTCAGTTGGCCAGAATTTACCTCCTTCTGTCGGACTTTGTCTAGTATTCTTCTTGTATCTAAGATGGTCAGTATTACGAATAGTGCTGTTTGTTTATTTTAATTTGGATAACATATATAGGCTTTATTTTCATACTCCATCTTTTCACTAAGATTTCATATTTAATGTTTTAATGCATAGGGTAAAGTCGAATTGGCCCTTATTCTTCACTTGCGTAGGGAGTTAGCGGTGACATTCCTCATTTTTTAGAATACAGTCAGGCCTAATCACTCTTTTTGCTATTAGTAGCGGCACCAATCCAATGTCTGATTCTGAAAGAGTAGTCACTCTAGGTATTAGCATTTTCCGCGATATTAAGTACAAGGGTAATAGTAGGTCTACTTCTTTGTATTTGCGTAGGGATGTATTAACCCTACTATTTTCATTCATCTTAAATACAAGGGTAATACAAGTCTGAGTTGGCCAGAATTTACCTCCTTCTGTCCGACCCTGTCTAGTATTCCTCTTGTATCTGAGATGGTCAGTATTAAGAATAGTGCTGATTGTTTTTTTTAATTTGGGTAACATATATAGGCTGTAATTTCATGCTCCATCTTTTCAATAGGATTTCATATTCTATGTTTTAATGCTTAGGGTAAAGTCGAATAGGCCCTTATTCTTCACTTGCGTAGGGAGTTAATGGTGACATTCCCCATTTTTTAGAATACAGTCAGGCCTAATCACTCTTTTTGCTATTAGTAGCGGCACCAATCCAATGTCTGATTCTGAAAGAGTAGTCACTCTAGGTATTAGCATTTTCCGCGATATTAAGTACAAGGGTAATAGTAGGTCTACTTCTTTGTATTTGCATAGGGATGTGTTATCCCTAGGATTTTCAGTCATCTTAAATACAGGGGTAATACTAGTGTCAGTTTGCCAGAATTTACCTCCTTCTGTCGGACTTTGTCTAGTATTCTTCTTGTATCTAAGATGGTCAGTATTACGAATAGTGCTGTTGATTTATTTTAATTTGGGTAACATATATAGGCTATAATTTCATGCTCCATCTTTTCAATAGGATTTCATATTTTATGTTTTGATGCTTAGGGTAAAGTCGAATAGGCCCTTATTTTTCATTTGGGTAGGGAGGTAGTGGTAGCATTCCTCATTTTTTAGAATACAGTCAGGCCTAATCACTCTTTTTACTATTAGTACCGGCTCCATTCCAATGTCTGATTCTAAAAGAGTAGTCACTCTAGGTATTAGCATTTTCCGCGATATTAAGTACAAGGGTAATAGTAGGTCTACTTGTTTGTATTTGCTTCGGGATGTGTTAACCCTAGTATTATCAGTCATCTTAAATACAGGGGTAATACTAGTGTCAGTTGACCACAATTTACCTCCTTCTGTTTGACCCTGTCTAGTATTTCTCTTGTACCTAAGATGGTCAGTATTTCGAATAGTGCTGTTTGCTTTTTTTAATTTGGGTAACATATATAGGTTTTAATTTCATGCTCCATCTTTTCAATAGGATTTCATATTTTATGTTTTGATGCATAGGGTAAAGTCGAATAGGCCCTTATTTTTCATTTGGGTAGGGAGGTAGTGGTAGTCCACTTAGTCAGGCCTGGTCACTCTTTTTGCTATTAGTAGCGGCACCAATCCAATGTCTGATTCTGAAAGAGTAGTCACTCTAGGTATTAGCATTTTCCGCGATATTAAGTACAAGGGTAATAGTAGGTCTACTTCTTTGGATTTGCGTAGGGATGTATTAACCCTAATATTTTCATTCATCTTGAATACAAGGGTAATACAAGTCTGAGTTGGCCAGAATTTACCTCCTTCTGTCCGACCCTGTCTAGTATTCCTCTTGTACCTAAGATGGTCAGTATTTCGAATAGTGCTGATTGTTTTTTTTAATTTGGGTAACATATATAGGCTGTAATTTCATGCTCCATCTTTTCACTAGGATTTCATATTTTATTGTTTGATGCTTAGGGTAAAGTCGAATAGGCCTTTATTCTTGATTTGGGTTGGGAGGTAGCGGTAGCATTCCTCAATTTTTAGAATATAGTCAGGCCTGGTCACTCTTTTTGCTATTAGTAGCGGATCCATTCCAAAATCTGATTCTAAAATAGCATTCACTCTAGGTATTAGGATTTTTTGCGATATTAACCCTAGTATGTGTAGGATGTGTTAACCCTAGGATTTTCAGTCATCTTAAATACAAGGGTAATACTAGTCTGAGTTGGCCAGAATTTACCTCCTTCTGTCCGTCTTTGTCTAGTATTCCTCTTGTATCTAAGATGGTCAGTATTACGAATAGTACTGTTTTTTATTTTTATTTTGGGTAACATATATAGCCTTTAATTTCATACTCCATCTTTTCACTAGGATTTCATATTTTATGTTTTGATGCTTAGGGTAAAGTGGAATAGGCCCTTATTCTTCAATTGCGTAGGTAGGTAGCGGTAGCATTCCTCATTTTTTAGAATATATTCAGGCCTGGTCCCTCTTTTTGCTATTAGTAGCGGCTCCATTCCAAAGTCTGATTCTAAAATAGTAGTCACTCTAGGTATTAGGATTTTTTGCGATATTAAGTAAAAGGGTAATACTAGGTCTACTTCTTTGTATTTGCATGGGGATGTGTTAACCCTAGTATTTTCAGTCATCTTAAATACAAGGGTAATACTAGTCTGGGTTGGCCAGAATTTACCTCCTTCTGTCCGACTTTGTCTAGTATTCCTCTTGTATCTAAGATGGTCAGTATTTCGAATAGTTCTGTTTGCTTTTTTTAATTTGGGTAACATATATAGTCTTTAATTTCATACTCCAACTACTCACTAAGATTTCATATTTTATGTTTTAATGCTTAGGGTAAAGTCGAATAGGCCCTTATTCTTCACTTGCCTAGGGAGTTAGCGGTGACATTTCTCATTTTTTAGAATATAGTCAGGCCTGGTCAATCTTTTTGCTAATTTTAGCGGCTCCATTCCAAAGTCTGATTTTAAAATAGTAGTCATTCTAGATATCAGGATTTTCTACGATATTAAGTACAAGGGTAATACTAGGTCTCTTTTTTTTATCTTCAAAGGGATGTGTTAACCCTAGGATTTTCAGTCATCTTAAATACAAGGGTAATACTAGTCTGAGTTGGCCAGAATTTACCTCCTTCTGTCCGACTTTGTCTAGTATTCCTCTTGTATCTAAGATGGTCAGTATTACGAATAGTGCTGTTTGTTTATTTTAATTTGGATAACAAATATAGGCTTTATTTTCATACTCCATCTTCTCACTAGGATTTCATATTTTATGTTTTAATGCATAGGGTAAAGTCGAATTAGCCCTTATTCTTCACTTGCGTAGGGAGTTAGCGGTAGCATTCCTCATTGTTTAGAATATAGTCAGGCCTGGTCACTCTTTTTGCTATTAGTAGCGGCTCCTTTCCAAAGTCTGATTCTAAAATAGTAGTCACTCTAGATATTAGCATTTTCTGCGACATTAAGTACAAGGGTAATAGTAGGTCTACTTCTCTGTATTTGCGTAGGGATGTATTAACCCTACTAGTTTCAGTGATCTTAAATACAAGGGTAATACAAGTCTGAGTATTCCTCTTGTATCTAAGATGGTCAGTATTTCGAATAGTGCTGTTTGCTTTTTTTAATTTGGGTAACATATATAGTCTTTAATTTCATACTCCATCTTTTCACTAGGATTTCATATTTTATGTTTTGATGCTTAGGGTAAAGTCGAATAGGCCCTTATTCTTCACTTGCGTAGGGAGTTAGCGGTGACATTTCTCATTTTTTAGAATATAGTCAGGCCTGGTCACTCTTTTTTCAATTAGTAGTTTTGCTCAATTCCATAGTCAGTTTCTAACGAGTACTCATTCTAGGTGTTAGGATTTTATGCGATATTAAGTACAAGGGTAATAGTAGGTCTACTTCTTTGTATTTGCGTAGGGATGTGTTAACCCTAGGAGTTTCGGTCATCTTGAATACAAGGGTAATACTAGTGTCAGTTGACCAGAATTTACCTCCTTCTGTCCGACTTTGTCTAGTATTTCTCTTGTATCTGAGATGGTCAGTATTACGAATAGTGCTGTTTGTTTATTTTAATTTGGGTAACATATATAGTCTTTAATTTCATACTCCAACTACTCACTAAGATTTCATATTTTATGTTTTAATGCTTAGGGTAAAGTCGAATAGGCCCTTATTCTTCACTTGCGTAGGGAGTTAGCGGTGACATTTCTCATTTTTTAGAATATATTTAGGCCTGGTCAATCTTTTTGCTAATTTTAGGGGCTCCATTCCAAAGTCTGATTTTAAAATAGTAGTCATTCTAGGTATTAGGATTTTCTGCGATATTAAGTAAAAGGGTAATACTAGATCTATTTTTTTTATCTTCAAAGGGGAGTTATTTAATGTTTTAATGCATAGGGGCTCCATTCCAAAGTCTGATTTTAAAATAGTAGTCATTCTAGGTATTAGGATTTTCTGCGATATTAAGTAAAAGGGTAATACTAGATCTATTTTTTTTATCTTCAAAGGGGAGTTATTTAATGTTTTAATGCATAGGGTAAAGTCGAATTGGCCCTTATTCTCATTCTAGGTATTAGGATTTTCAGTCATCTTAAATACAAGGGTAATACTAGTCTGAGTTGGCCAGAATTCACTTAATGCTTAGGGTAAAGTCAAATAGACCCTTATTCTTCAATTGCGTAGGGAGTTATCGGTTTCATTTCTCATTTTTTAGAATATAGTCAGTCCTGATCACTCTTTTTTCAATTAGTAGTTTTGTTCAATTCCATAGTCTGATTCTAAACGAGTACTCATTCTAGGTGTTAGGATTTTCTGCGATATTAAGTACAAGGGCAATACTAGGTCTACTTCTTTGTATTTGCGTAGGGATGAGTTAACGCAAGGAGTTTAAGTCATCTTAAATACAAGGGTAATACTAGTGTCAGTTGACCAGAATTTACCTCCTTCTGTCCGACTTTGTCTAGTATTCCTCTTGTATCTGAGATGGTCAGTATTACGAATAGTGCTGTTTGTTTATTTTAATTTGAGTAACATATATAGGCTGTAATTTGATGCTCCATCTTTTCTATAGGATTTCATATTCTATGTTTTGATGCTTAGGGTAAAGTTGAATAGGCCCTTATTCTTCACTTGCGCAGGGAGTTAGCGGGGACATTTTTCATTTTTTAGAATATAGTCAGGACTGGTCACTCTTTTTTCAATTAGTAGTTTTGCTCAATTCCATAGTCAGTTTCTAACGAATACTCATTCTAGGTGTTAGGATTTTCTATGGGAAAAGGTTAATATTTGGTCTTTTTTTCTGTTAGCGTAGGGATGTGTTAACGCAAGGAGATTCAGTCATCTTGAATAAAAGGGTATTACTAGTGTCAGTTGACCAGAATTTACCTCCTTCTGTCTGACATTGTCTAGTATTCCTCTTGTATCTAAGATGGTCAGTATTAGGAATAGTGCTGTTGGTTTTTTTTAATTTGGGTAACATATATAGGCTTTAATTTCATACTCTATCTTTTCACTAGGATTTCATATTTTATGTTTTAATGCTTAGGGTAAAGTCGAATAGGTCCTTATTCTTCGATTGCGTAGGTAAGTAGCGGTAGCATTCCTCATTTTTTAGAATATAGTCAGGCCTGGTCACTCTTTTTGCTATTAGTAGCGGCTCCTTTCCAAAGTCTGATTCTAAACAAGTACTCATTCTAGGTGTTGGATTTTCTGCGAAATTAAGTACAAGGGTAATACTAGGTCTACTTCTTTGTATTTACATAGGGATGTGGTAACCCTACGATTTTCAGTCACCTTAAATACAAGGGTAATACTAGTCTGAGTTGGCCAGAATTTACCTCTCATTCTGTCCGACCCTGTCTAGTATTCCTCTTGTATCTAAGATGGTCAGTATTTCGAATAGTTCTGTTTGCTTTTTTTAATTTGGGTAACATATATAGTCTTTAATTTCATACTCCAACTACTCACTAAGATTTCATATTTTATGTTTTAATGCTTAGGGTAAAGTCGAATAGGCCCTTATTCTTCACTTGCGTAGGGAGTTAGCGGTGACATTTCTCATTTTTTAGAATATAGTCAGGCCTGGTCAATCTTTTTGCTAATTTTAGGGGCTCCATTCCAAAGTCTGATTTTAAAATAGTAGTCATTCTAGGTATTAGGATTTTCTGCGATATTAAGTACAAGGGTAATACTAGGTCTATTTTTTTTATCTTCAAAGGGGAGTTAGCGGAGTTAACCCTAGGATTTTCAGTCATCTTAAATACAAGGGTAATACTAGTCTGAGTTGGCCAGAATTCACTTAATGCTTAGGGTAAAGTCAAATAGACCCTTATTCTTCAATTGCGTAGGGAGTTATCGGTTTCATTTCTCATTTTTTAGAATATAGTCAGTCCTGATCACTCTTTTTTTAATTAGTAGTTTTGTTCAATTCCATAGTCTGATTCTAAACGAGTACTCATTCTAGGTGTTAGGATTTTCTGCGATATTAAGTACAAGGGCAATACTAGGTCTACTTCTTTGTATTTGCGTAGGGATGTGTTAACGCAAGGAGTTTCAGTCATCTTAAATACAAGGGTAATACTAGTGTCAGTTGACCAGAATTTACCTCCTTCTGTCCGATTTTGTCTAGTATTCCTCTTGTATCTGAGATGGTCAGTATTACGAATAGTGCTGTTTGTTTATTTTAATTTGGGTAACATATATAGGCTGTAATTTGATGCTCCATCTTTTCTATAGGATTTCATATTTTATGTTTTGATGCTTAGGGTAAAGTCGAATAGGTCCTTATTCTTCGATTGCGTAGGTAGGTAGCAGTAGCATTCCGCATTTTTTAGAATATAGTCTGGCCTGGTCACTCTTTTTGCTATTAGTAGCGGCTCCTTTCCAAAGTCTGATTCTAAAATAGTAGTCACTCTAGGTATTAGCATTTTCCGCGACAATAAGTACAAGGGTAATAGTAGGTCTACTTCTTTGTATTTGCGTAGGGATGTGTTATCCCTAGTATTTTCAGTCATCTTAAATATAAGGGTACTACTAGTCTGAGTTGGCCAGAATTTACCTCCTTCTGTCCGACCCTGTCTAGTATTCCTCTTGTATCTAAGATGGTCAGTATTACGAATAGTGCTGTTTGTTTTTTTTAATTTGGGTAACATATATAGGCTGTAATTTGATGCTCCATCTTTTCTATAGGGTTTCATATTTTATGTTTTAATGCATAGGGTAAAGTCGAATTGGCCCTTATTTTTCATTTGGGTAGGGAGGTAGTGGTAGCATTTCTCGTTTTTTAGAATATAGTCAGGCCTGGTCACTCTTTTTGCTATTAGTAGCGGCTCCAATCCAATGTCTGATTCTAAAAGAGTAGTCACTCTAGGTATTAGTATTTTCCGCGATATTAAGTACGAGGGTAATAGTAGGTCTACTTCTTTGTATTTGCGTAGGGATGTGTTATCCCTAGTATTTTCAGTCATCTTAAATATAAGGGTACTACTAGTCTGAGTTGGCCAGAATTTACCTCCTTCTGTCCGACCCTGTCTAGTATTCCTCTTGTATCTAAGATGGTCAGTATTACGAATAGTGCTGTTTGTTTTTTTTAATTTGGGTAACATATATAGGCTGTAATTTGATGCTCCATCTTTTCTATAGGGTTTCATATTTTATGTTTTAATGCATAGGGTAAAGTCGAATTGGCCCTTATTTTTCATTTGGGTAGGGAGGTAGTGGTAGCATTTCTCGTTTTTTAGAATATAGTCAGGCCTGGTCACTCTTTTTGCTATTAGTAGCGGCTCCAATCCAATGTCTGATTCTAAAAGAGTAGTCACTCTAGGTATTAGTATTTTCCGCGATATTAAGTACGAGGGTAATAGTAGGTCTACTTCTTTGTATTTGCGTAGGGATGTATTAACCCTAGTATTTTCAGTCATCTTGAATACAAGGGTAATACTAGTGTCAGTTGGCCAGAATTTACCTCCTTCTGTCCGACTTTGTCTAGTATTCCTCTTGTATCTAAGAAGGTCAGTATTTCGAATAATGCTGATTGTTTTTTTTAATTTGGGTAACATATATAGGCTGTAATTTCATGCTCCATCTTTTCAATAGGATTTCATATTTTATGTTTTGATGCTTAGGGTAAGGTCGAATAGGCCCTTATTTTTCATTTGGGTAGGGAGGTAGTGGTAGCATTCCTCATTTTTTAGAATACAGTCAGGCCAGGTCACTCTTTTTACTATTAGTACCGGCTCCATTCCAATATCTGATTCTAAAAGAGTAGTCACTCTAGGTATTAGGATTTTTTGCGATATTAAGTACAAAGGTAATAGTAGGTCCACTTCTTTGTATTTGCGTAGGGATGTATTAACCCTAGTATTTTCAGTCATCTTAAATACAAGGGTAATACTAGTGTCAGTTGGCCAGAATTTACCTCCTTCTGTCGGACTTTGTCTAGTATTCCTCTTGTATCTAAGATGGTCAGTATTACGAATAGTGCTGTTTGTTTATTTTAATTTGGATAACATATATAGGCTTTATTTTCATACTCCTTCTTTTCACTAGGATTTCATATTTAATGTTTTAATGCATAGGGTAAAGTCGAATTGGCCCTTATTCTTCACTTCCGTAGGGAGTTAGCGGTGACATTTCTCATTTTTTAGAATACAGTCAGGCCTAATCACTCTTTTTGCTATTAGTAGCGGCACCAATCCAATGTCTGATTCTGAAAGAGTAGTCACTCTAGGTATTTGCGTAGGGATGTATTAACCCTACTATTTTCATTCATCTTAAATACAAGGGTAATACAAGTCTGAGTTGGCCAGAATTTACCTTCTTCTGTCCGACCCTGTCTAGTATTCCTCTTGTACCTAAGATGGTCAGTATTTCGAATAGTGCTGATTGTTTTTTTTAATTTGGGTAACATATGTAGGCTGTAATTTCATGCTCCATCTTTTCAATAGGATTTCATATTCTATGTTTTAATGCTTAGGGTAACGTCGAATAGGCCCTTATTCTTCACTTGCGTAGGGAGTTAGCGTTGACATTCCTCATTTTTTAGAATACAGTCAGGCCTAATCACTCTTTTTGCTATTAGTAGCAGCTCCATTCCAATGCCTGATTCTAAAATAGTAGTCACTCTAGGTATTAGGATTTTCTGCGATATTAGGTACAAGGGTAATACTATGTCTACTTGTTTGTATTTGCATAGGGATGTGTTATCCCTAGGATTTTCAGTCATCTTAAATACAGGGGTAATACTAGTGTCAGTTGGCCAGAATTTACCTCCTTCTGTCGGACTTTGTCTAGTATTCCTCTTGTATCTAAGATGGTCAGTATTACGAATAGTGCTGTTTGTTTATTTTAATTTGGATAACATATATAGGCTTTATTTTCATACTTCATCTTTTCACTAGGATTTCATATTTAATGTTTTAATGCATAGGGTAAAGTCGAATTGGCCCTTATTCTTCACTTGCGTAGGGAGTTAGCGGTGACATTCCTCATTTTTTAGAATACAGTGAGGCCTAATCACTCTTTTTGCTATTAGTAGCGGCACCAATCCAATGTCTGATTCTGAAAGAGTAGTCACTCTAGGTATTAGCATTTTCCGCGATATTAAGTACAAGGGTAATAGTAGGTCTACTTCTTTGTATTTGCGTAGGGATGTATTAACCCTAATATTTTCATTCATCTTGAATACAAGGGTAATACAAGTCTGAGTTGGCCAGAATTTACCTCCTTCTGTCCGACCCTATCTAGTATTCCTCTTGTACCTAAGATGGTCAGTATTTCGAATAGTGCTGATTGTTTTTTTTAATTTGGGTAACATATATAGGCTGTAATTTCATGCTCCATCTTTTCAATAGGATTTCATATTCTATGTTTTAATGCTTAGGGTAACGTCGAATAGGCCCTTATTCTTCACTTGCGTAGGGAGTTAGCGTTGACATTCCTCATTTTTTAGAATACAGTCAGGCCTAATCACTCTTTTTGCTATTAGTAGCAGCTCCATTCCAATGCCTGATTCTAAAATAGTAGTCACTCTAGGTATTAGGATTTTCTGCGATATTAGGTACAAGGGTAATACTAGGTCTACTTGTTTGTATTTGCATAGGGATGTGTTATCCCTAGGATTTTCAGTCATCTTAAATACAGGGGTAATACTAGTGTCAGTTGGCCAGAATTTACCTCCTTCTGTCGGACTTTGTCTAGTATTCTTCTTGTATCTAAGATGGTCAGTATTACGAATAGTGCTGTTTGTTTATTTTAATTTGGATAACATATATAGGCTTTATTTTCATACTCCATCTTTTCACTAAGATTTCATATTTAATGTTTTAATGCATAGGGTAAAGTCGAATTGGCCCTTATTCTTCACTTGCGTAGGGAGTTAGCGGTGACATTCCTCATTTTTTAGAATACAGTCAGGCCTAATCACTCTTTTTGCTATTAGTAGCGGCACCAATCCAATGTCTGATTCTGAAAGAGTAGTCACTCTAGGTATTAGCATTTTCCGCGATATTAAGTACAAGGGTAATAGTAGGTCTACTTCTTTGTATTTGCGTAGGGATGTATTAACCCTACTATTTTCATTCATCTTAAATACAAGGGTAATACAAGTCTGAGTTGGCCAGAATTTACCTCCTTCTGTCCGACCCTGTCTAGTATTCCTCTTGTATCTGAGATGGTCAGTATTAAGAATAGTGCTGATTGTTTTTTTTAATTTGGGTAACATATATAGGCTGTAATTTCATGCTCCATCTTTTCAATAGGATTTCATATTTTATTGTTTGATGCTTAGGGTAAAGTCGAATAGGCCCTTATTCTTCATTTGCGTAGGGAGGTAGCGGTAGCATTCCTAATTTCTTAGAACACAGTCAGGCCTCTTCACTCTTTTTGCTATTAGTAGCGGCTCCTTTCCAAAGTCTGATTCTAAAAGAGTAGTCACTCTAGGTATTAGGATTTTCCGCGATATTAAGTACAAGGGTAATAGTAGGTCTACATCTTTGTATTTGCGTAGGGATGTGTTAACCCTAGTATTTTCAGTCATCTTAAATACAAGGGTACTACTAGTCTGAGTTGGCCAGAATTTACCTCCTTCTGTCCGACCCTGTCTAGTATTCCTCTTGTATCTAAGATGGTCAGTATTTCGAATAGTGCTGTTTGTTTTTTTTAATTTGGGTAACATATATAGGCTGTAATTTGATGCTCCATCTTTTCAATAGGATTTCATATTCTATGTTATAATGCTTAGGGTACAGTCGAATAGACCCTTATTCTTCACTTGCGTAGGGAGTTAGCGGTTCCATTTCTCATTTTTTAGAATATAGTCAGTCCTGGTCACTCTTTTTTAAATAGTAGTTTTGTTCAATTCCATAGTCTGATTCTAAACGAGTACTCATACTAGGTATAAGGATTTTCTGCGATATTAAGTACAAGGGTAATACTAGGTCTATTTTTTTTATCTTCAAAGGGATGTGTTAACCCTAGGATTTTCAGTCATCTTAAATACAAGGGTAATACAAGTCTGAGTTGGCCAGAATTTACCTCCTTCTGTGTGACCCTGTCTAGTATTCCTCTTGTATCTTAGATGGTCAGTATTATGAATAGTGCTGATTGTTTTTTTTAATTTGGGCAACATATATAGGCTTTAATTTCATACTCCATCTTTTCACTAGGATTTCATATTTTATTGTTTGATGCTTAGGGTAAAGTCGAATAGGCCTTTATTCTTGATTTGGGTTGGGAGGTAGCGGTAGCATTCCTCAATTTTTAGAATATAGTCAGGCCTGGTCACTCTTTTTGCTATTAGTAGCGGATCCATTCCAAAATCTGATTCTAAAATAGCATTCACTCTAGGTATTAGGATTTTTTGCGATATTAACCCAAGTATGTGTAGGATGTGTTAACCCTAGGATTTTCAGCCATCTTAAATACAAGGGTAATACTAGTCTGAGTTGGCCAGAATTTACCTCCTTCTGTCCGTCTTTGTCTAGTATTCCTCTTGTATCTAAGATGGTCAGTATTACGAATAGTACTGTTTTTTATTTTTATTTTGGGTAACATATATAGCCTTTAATTTCATACTTCAACTACTCACTAGGATTTCATATTTTATGTTTTAATGCTTAGGGTAAAGTCGAATAGGCCCTAATTCTTCATTTGCGTAGGGAGGTAGTGGTACCATTCTTCATTTTTTTAGAATATAGTCAGGCCTGGTCACTCTTTTTGCTATTAGTAGCGGCTCCATTCCAATGTCTGATTTTAAACAAGTACTCATTCTAGGTGTTAGGATTTTATGCGATATTAATTACAAGGGTAATACTAGGTCTACTTCTATGTATTTGCGTAGGGATGTGTTAACTCTAGTATTTTCAGTCATCTTAAATACAAGGGTACTACTAGTCTGAGTTGGCCAGAATTTACCTCCTTCTGTCCGACTTTGTCTAGTATTCCTCTTGTATCTAAGATGGTAAGTATTACGAATAGTGCTAATTGTTTTTTTTAATTTGGGTAACATATATAGGCTTTAATTTCATACTCAATCTTTTAACTAGGATTTCATATTTTATTGTTTGATGCTTAGGGTAAAGTCGAATAGGCCCTTATTTTTCATTTGGGTAGGGAGGTAGCGGTAGCATTCCTAATTTCTTAGAACACAGTCAGGCCTCTTCACTCTTTTTGCTATTAGTAGTGGCTCCTTTCCAAAGTCTGATTCTAAAAGAGTAGTCACTCTAGGTATTAGGATTTTCCGCGATATTAAGTACAAGGGTAATAGTAGGTCTACATCTTTGTATTTGCGTAGGGATGTGTTAACCCTAGTATTTTCAGTCATCTTAAATACAAGGGTACTACTAGTCTGAGTTGGCCAGAATTTACCTCCTTCTGTCCGACCCTGTCTAGTATTCCTCTTGTATCTAAGATGGTCAGTATTTCGAATAGTGCTGTTTGTTTTTTTTAATTTGGGTAACATATATAGGCTGTAATTTGATGCTCCATCTTTTCAATAGGATTTCATATTCTATGTTATAATGCTTAGGGTACAGTCGAATAGACCCTTATTCTTCACTTGCGTAGGGAGTTAGCGGTTCCATTTCTCATTTTTTAGAATATAGTCAGTCCTGGTCACTCTTTTTTCAAATAGTAGTTTTGTTCAATTCCATAGTCTGATTCTAAACGAGTACTCATACTAGGTATAAGGATTTTCTGCGATATTAAGTACAAGGGTAATACTAGGTCTATTTTTTTTATCTTCAAAGGGATGTGTTAACCCTAGGATTTTCAGTCATCTTAAATACAAGGGTAATACAAGTCTGAGTTGGCCAGAATTTACCTCCTTCTGTGTGACCCTGTCTAGTATTCCTCTTGTATCTTAGATGGTCAGTATTATGAATAGTGCTGATTGTTTTTTTTAATTTGGGCAACATATATAGGCTTTAATTTCATACTCCATCTTTTCACTAGGATTTCATATTTTATTGTTTGATGCTTAGGGTAAAGTCGAATAGGCCTTTATTCTTGATTTGGGTTGGGAGGTAGCGGTAGCATTCCTCAATTTTTAGAATATAGTCAGGCCTGGTCACTCTTTTTGCTATTAGTAGCGGATCCATTCCAAAATCTGATTCTAAAATAGCATTCACTCTAGGTATTAGGATTTTTTGCGATATTAACCCAAGTATGTGTAGGATGTGTTAACCCTAGGATTTTCAGCCATCTTAAATACAAGGGTAATACTAGTCTGAGTTGGCCAGAATTTACCTCCTTCTGTCCGTCTTTGTCTAGTATTCCTCTTGTATCTAAGATGGTCAGTATTACGAATAGTACTGTTTTTTATTTTTATTTTGGGTAACATATATAGCCTTTAATTTCATACTCCATCTTTTCACTAGGATTTCATATTTTATTGTTTGATGCTTAGGGTAAAGTCGAATAGGCCCTTATTTTTCATTTGGGTAGGGAGGTAGCGGTAGCATTCCTAATTTCTTAGAACATAGTCAGGCCTCTTCACTCTTTTTGCTATTATTAGCGGCTCCTTTCCAAAGTCTGATTCTAAAAGAGTAGTCACTCTAGGTATTAGGATTTTCCCCGATATTAAGTACAAGGGTAATAGTAGGTCTACATCTTTGTATTTGCGTAGGGATGTGTTAACCCTAGTATTTTCAGTCATCTTAAATACAAGGGTACTACTAGTCTGAGTTGGCCAGAATTTACCTCCTTCTGTCCGACCCTGTCTAGTATTCCTCTTGTATCTAAGATGGTCAGTATTTCGAATAGTGCTGTTTGTTTTTTTTAATTTGGGTAACATATATAGGCTGTAATTTGATGCTCCATCTTTTCAATAGGATTTCATATTCTATGTTATAATGCTTAGGGTACAGTCGAATAGACCCTTATTCTTCACTTGCGTAGGGAGTTAGCGGTTCCATTTCTCATTTTTTAGAATATAGTCAGTCCTGGTCACTCTTTTTTCAAATAGTAGTTTTGTTCAATTCCATAGTCTGATTCTAAACAAGTACTCATACTAGGTATAAGGATTTTCTGCGATATTAAGTACAAGGGTAATACTAGGTCTATTTTTTTTATCTTCAAAGGGATGTGTTAACCCTAGGATTTTCAGTCATCTTAAATACAAGGGTAATACTAGTCTGAGTTGGCCAGAATTTACCTCCTTCTGTCCGACTTTGTTTAGTATTCCTCTTGTATCTAAGATGGTCAGTATTACGAATAGTGCTGATTGTTTTTTTTTAATTTGGGCAACATATATAGGCTTTAATTTCATACTCCATCTTTTCACTAGGATTTCATATTTTATTGTTTGATGCTTAGGGTAAAGTCGAATAGGCCTTTATTCTTGATTTGGGTTGGGAGGTAGCGGTAGCATTCCTCAATTTTTAGAATATAGTCAGGCCTGGTCACTCTTTTTGCTATTAGTAGCGGATCCATTCCAAAATCTGATTCTAAAATAGCATTCACTCTAGGTATTAGGATTTTTTGCGATATTAACCCAAGTATGTGTAGGATGTGTTAACCCTAGGATTTTCAGTCATCTTAAATACAAGGGTAATACTAGTCTGAGTTGGCCAGAATTTACCTCCTTCTGTCCGTCTTTGTCTAGTATTCCTCTTGTATCTAAGATGGTCAGTATTACGAATAGTACTGTTTTTTATTTTTATTTTGGGTAACATATATAGCCTTTAATTTCATACTCCATCTTTTCACTAGGATTTCATATTTTATTGTTTGATGCTTAGGGTAAAGTCGAATAGGCCCTTATTTTTCATTTGGGTAGGGAGGTAGCGGTAGCATTCCTAATTTCTTAGAACATAGTCAGGCCTCTTCACTCTTTTTGCTATTATTAGCGGCTCCTTTCCAAAGTCTGATTCTAAAAGAGTAGTCACTCTAGGTATTAGGATTTTCCGCGATATTAAGTACAAGGGTAATAGTAGGTCTACATCTTTGTATTTGCGTAGGGATGTGTTAACCCTAGTATTTTCAGTCATCTTAAATACAAGGGTACTACTAGTCTGAGTTGGCCAGAATTTACCTCCTTCTTTCCGACCCTGTCTAGTATTCCTCTTGTATCTAAGATGGTCAGTATTTTGAATAGTGCTGTTTGTTTTTTTTAATTTGGGTAACATATATAGGCTGTAATTTGATGCTCCATCTTTTCAATAGGATTTCATATTCTATGTTATAATGCTTAGGGTACAGTCGAATAGACCCTTATTCTTCACTTGCGTAGGGAGTTAGCGGTTCCATTTCTCATTTTTTAGAATATAGTCAGTCCTGGTCACTCTTTTTTCAAATAGTAGTTTTGTTCAATTCCATAGTCTGATTCTAAACGAGTACTCATACTAGGTATAAGGATTTTCTGCGATATTAAGTACAAGGGTAATACTAGGTCTATTTTTTTTATCTTCAAAGGGATGTGTTAACCCTAGGATTTTCAGTCATCTTAAATACAAGGGTAATACTAGTCTGGGTTGGCCAGAATTTACCTCCTTCTGTCCGACTTTGTCTAGTATTCCTCTTGTATCTAAGATGGTCAGTATTTCGAATAGTTCTGTTTGCTTTTTTTAATTTGGGTAACATATATAGTCTTTAATTTCATACTCCAACTACTCACTAAGATTTCATATTTTATGTTTTAATGCTTAGGGTAAAGTCGAATAGGCCCTTATTCTTCACTTGCCTAGGGTGTTAGCGGTGACATTTCTCATTTTTTAGAATATAGTCAGGCCTGGTCAATCTTTTTGCTAATTTTAGCGGCTCCATTCCAAAGTCTGATTTTAAAATAGTAGTCATTCTAGATATCAGGATTTTCTACGATATTAAGTACAAGGGTAATACTAGGTCTCTTTTTTTTATCTTCAAAGGGATGTGTTAACCCTAGGATTTTCAGTCATCTTAAATACAAGGGTAATACAAGTCTGAGTTGGCCAGAATTTACCTCCTTCTGTCCGACCCTGTCTAGTATTCCTCTTGTACCTAAGATGGTCAGTATTTCGAATAGTGCTGATTGTTTTTTTTAATTTGGGTAACATATATAGGCTGTAATTTCATGCTCCATCTTTTCAATAGGATTTCATATTCTATGTTTTAATGCTTAGGGTAACGTCGAATAGGCCCTTATTCTTCACTTGCGTAGGGAGTTAGCGTTGACATTCCTCATTTTTTAGAATACAGTCAGGCCTAATCACTCTTTTTGCTATTAGTAGCAGCTCCATTCCAATGCCTGATTCTAAAATAGTAGTCACTCTAGGTATTAGGATTTTCTGCGATATTAGGTACAAGGGTAATACTAGGTCTACTTGTTTGTATTTGCATAGGGATGTGTTATCCCTAGGATTTTCAGTCATCTTAAATACAGGGGTAATACTAGTGTCAGTTGGCCAGAATTTACCTCCTTCTGTCGGACTTTGTCTAGTATTCCTCTTGTATCTAAGATGGTCAGTATTACGAATAGTGCTGTTTGTTTATT
The DNA here is from genome assembly GCA_037127475.1 of Arma custos. Classification (NCBI taxonomy): domain Eukaryota; kingdom Metazoa; phylum Arthropoda; class Insecta; order Hemiptera; family Pentatomidae; genus Arma; species Arma custos. The sequence continues at coordinate 231,756,750 of CM073759.1, forward strand.
TTAATTTGGATAACATATATAGGCTTTATTTTCATACTTCATCTTTTCACTAGGATTTCATATTTAATGTTTTAATGCATAGGGTAAAGTCGAATTGGCCCTTATTCTTCACTTGCGTAGGGAGTTAGCGGTGACATTCCTCATTTTTTAGAATACAGTCAGGCCTAATCACTCTTTTTGCTATTAGTAGCGGCACCAATCCAATGTCTGATTCTGAAAGAGTAGTCACTCTAGGTATTAGCATTTTCCGCGATATTAAGTACAAGGGTAATAGTAGGTCTACTTCTTTGTATTTGCGTAGGGATGTATTAACCCTAATATTTTCATTCATCTTGAATACAAGGGTAATACAAGTCTGAGTTGGCCAGAATTTACCTCCTTCTGTCCGACCCTATCTAGTATTCCTCTTGTACCTAAGATGGTCAGTATTTCGAATAGTGCTGATTGTTTTTTTTAATTTGGGTAACATATATAGGCTGTAATTTCATGCTCCATCTTTTCAATAGGATTTCATATTCTATGTTTTAATGCTTAGGGTAACGTCGAATAGGCCCTTATTCTTCACTTGCGTAGGGAGTTAGCGTTGACATTCCTCATTTTTTAGAATACAGTCAGGCCTAATCACTCTTTTTGCTATTAGTAGCAGCTCCATTCCAATGCCTGATTCTAAAATAGTAGTCACTCTAGGTATTAGGATTTTCTGCGATATTAGGTACAAGGGTAATACTAGGTCTACTTGTTTGTATTTGCATAGGGATGTGTTATCCCTAGGATTTTCAGTCATCTTAAATACAGGGGTAATACTAGTGTCAGTTGGCCAGAATTTACCTCCTTCTGTCGGACTTTGTCTAGTATTCTTCTTGTATCTAAGATGGTCAGTATTACGAATAGTGCTGTTTGTTTATTTTAATTTGGATAACATATATAGGCTTTATTTTCATACTCCATCTTTTCACTAAGATTTCATATTTAATGTTTTAATGCATAGGGTAAAGTCGAATTGGCCCTTATTCTTCACTTGCGTAGGGAGTTAGCGGTGACATTCCTCATTTTTTAGAATACAGTCAGGCCTAATCACTCTTTTTGCTATTAGTAGCGGCACCAATCCAATGTCTGATTCTGAAAGAGTAGTCACTCTAGGTATTAGCATTTTCCGCGATATTAAGTACAAGGGTAATAGTAGGTCTACTTCTTTGTATTTGCGTAGGGATGTATTAACCCTACTATTTTCATTCATCTTAAATACAAGGGTAATACAAGTCTGAGTTGGCCAGAATTTACCTCCTTCTGTCCGACCCTGTCTAGTATTCCTCTTGTATCTGAGATGGTCAGTATTAAGAATAGTGCTGATTGTTTTTTTTAATTTGGGTAACATATATAGGCTGTAATTTCATGCTCCATCTTTTCAATAGGATTTCATATTCTATGTTTTAATGCTTAGGGTAAAGTCGAATAGGCCCTTATTCTTCACTTGCGTAGGGAGTTAATGGTGACATTCCCCATTTTTTAGAATACAGTCAGGCCTGGTCACTCTTTTTGCTATTAGTAGCGGCTCCTTTCCAAAGTCTGATTCTAAAATAGTAGTCACTCTAGATATTAGCATTTTCTGCGACATTAAGTACAAGGGTAATAGTAGGTCTACTTCTCTGTATTTGCGTAGGGATGTATTAACCCTACTAGTTTCAGTGATCTTAAATACAAGGGTAATACAAGTCTGAGTATTCCTCTTGTATCTAAGATGGTCAGTATTTCGAATAGTGCTGTTTGCTTTTTTTAATTTGGGTAACATATATAGTCTTTAATTTCATACTCCATCTTTTCACTAGGATTTCATATTTTATGTTTTGATGCTTAGGGTAAAGTCGAATAGGCCCTTATTCTTCACTTGCGTAGGGAGTTAGCGGTGACATTTCTCATTTTTTAGAATATAGTCAGGCCTGGTCACTCTTTTTTCAATTAGTAGTTTTGCTCAATTCCATAGTCAGTTTCTAACGAGTACTCATTCTAGGTGTTAGGATTTTATGCGATATTAAGTACAAGGGTAATAGTAGGTCTACTTCTTTGTATTTGCGTAGGGATGTGTTAACCCTAGGAGTTTCGGTCATCTTGAATACAAGGGTAATACTAGTGTCAGTTGACCAGAATTTACCTCCTTCTGTCCGACTTTGTCTAGTATTTCTCTTGTATCTGAGATGGTCAGTATTACGAATAGTGCTGTTTGTTTATTTTAATTTGGGTAACATATATAGTCTTTAATTTCATACTCCAACTACTCACTAAGATTTCATATTTTATGTTTTAATGCTTAGGGTAAAGTCGAATAGGCCCTTATTCTTCACTTGCGTAGGGAGTTAGCGGTGACATTTCTCATTTTTTAGAATATATTTAGGCCTGGTCAATCTTTTTGCTAATTTTAGGGGCTCCATTCCAAAGTCTGATTTTAAAATAGTAGTCATTCTAGGTATTAGGATTTTCTGCGATATTAAGTAAAAGGGTAATACTAGATCTATTTTTTTTATCTTCAAAGGGGAGTTAGCGGAGTTAACCCTAGGATTTTCAGTCATCTTAAATACAAGGGTAATACTAGTCTGAGTTGGCCAGAATTCACTTAATGCTTAGGGTAAAGTCAAATAGACCCTTATTCTTCAATTGCGTAGGGAGTTATCGGTTTCATTTCTCATTTTTTAGAATATAGTCAGTCCTGATCACTCTTTTTTCAATTAGTAGTTTTGTTCAATTCCATAGTCTGATTCTAAACGAGTACTCATTCTAGGTGTTAGGATTTTCTGCGATATTAAGTACAAGGGCAATACTAGGTCTACTTCTTTGTATTTGCGTAGGGATGAGTTAACGCAAGGAGTTTAAGTCATCTTAAATACAAGGGTAATACTAGTGTCAGTTGACCAGAATTTACCTCCTTCTGTCTAGTATTCCTCTTGTATCTGAGATGGTCAGTATTACGAATAGTGCTGTTTGTTTATTTTAAATTGAGTAACATATATAGGCTGTAATTTGATGCTCCATCTTTTCTATAGGATTTCATATTCTATGTTTTGATGCTTAGGGTAAAGTTGAATAGGCCCTTATTCTTCACTTGCGCAGGGAGTTAGCGGGGACATTTTTCATTTTTTAGAATATAGTCAGGACTGGTCACTCTTTTTTCAATTAGTAGTTTTGCTCAATTCCATAGTCAGTTTCTAACGAATACTCATTCTAGGTGTTAGGATTTTCTATGGGAAAAGGTTAATATTTGGTCTTTTTTTCTGTTAGCGTAGGGATGTGTTAACGCAAGGAGATTCAGTCATCTTGAATAAAAGGGTATTACTAGTGTCAGTTGACCAGAATTTACCTCCTTCTGTCTGACATTGTCTAGTATTCCTCTTGTATCTAAGATGGTCAGTATTAGGAATAGTGCTGTTGGTTTTTTTTAATTTGGGTAACATATATAGGCTTTAATTTCATACTCTATCTTTTCACTAGGATTTCATATTTTATGTTTTAATGCTTAGGGTAAAGTCGAATAGGTCCTTATTCTTCGATTGCGTAGGTAAGTAGCGGTAGCATTCCTCATTTTTTAGAATATAGTCAGGCCTGGTCACTCTTTTTGCTATTAGTAGCGGCTCCTTTCCAAAGTCTGATTCTAAACAAGTACTCATTCTAGGTGTTGGATTTTCTGCGAAATTAAGTACAAGGGTAATACTAGGTCTACTTCTTTGTATTTACATAGGGATGTGGTAACCCTACGATTTTCAGTCACCTTAAATACAAGGGTAATACTAGTCTGAGTTGGCCAGAATTTACCTCTCATTCTGTCCGACCCTGTCTAGTATTCCTCTTGTATCTAAGATGGTCAGTATTTCGAATAGTTCTGTTTGCTTTTTTTAATTTGGGTAACATATATAGTCTTTAATTTCATACTCCAACTACTCACTAAGATTTCATATTTTATGTTTTAATGCTTAGGGTAAAGTCGAATAGGCCCTTATTCTTCACTTGCGTAGGGAGTTAGCGGTGACATTTCTCATTTTTTAGAATATAGTCAGGCCTGGTCAATCTTTTTGCTAATTTTAGGGGCTCCATTCCAAAGTCTGATTTTAAAATAGTAGTCATTCTAGGTATTAGGATTTTCTGCGATATTAAGTACAAGGGTAATACTAGGTCTATTTTTTTTATCTTCAAAGGGGAGTTAGCGGAGTTAACCCTAGGATTTTCAGTCATCTTAAATACAAGGGTAATACTAGTCTGAGTTGGCCAGAATTCACTTAATGCTTAGGGTAAAGTCAAATAGACCCTTATTCTTCAATTGCGTAGGGAGTTATCGGTTTCATTTCTCATTTTTTAGAATATAGTCAGTCCTGATCACTCTTTTTTTAATTAGTAGTTTTGTTCAATTCCATAGTCTGATTCTAAACGAGTACTCATTCTAGGTGTTAGGATTTTCTGCGATATTAAGTACAAGGGCAATACTAGGTCTACTTCTTTGTATTTGCGTAGGGATGTGTTAACGCAAGGAGTTTCAGTCATCTTAAATACAAGGGTAATACTAGTGTCAGTTGACCAGAATTTACCTCCTTCTGTCCGATTTTGTCTAGTATTCCTCTTGTATCTGAGATGGTCAGTATTACGAATAGTGCTGTTTGTTTATTTTAATTTGGGTAACATATATAGGCTGTAATTTGATGCTCCATCTTTTCTATAGGATTTCATATTTTATGTTTTGATGCTTAGGGTAAAGTCGAATAGGTCCTTATTCTTCGATTGCGTAGGTAGGTAGCAGTAGCATTCCGCATTTTTTAGAATATAGTCTGGCCTGGTCACTCTTTTTGCTATTAGTAGCGGCTCCTTTCCAAAGTCTGATTCTAAAATAGTAGTCACTCTAGGTATTAGCATTTTCCGCGACAATAAGTACAAGGGTAATAGTAGGTCTACTTCTTTGTATTTGCGTAGGGATGTGTTATCCCTAGTATTTTCAGTCATCTTAAATATAAGGGTACTACTAGTCTGAGTTGGCCAGAATTTACCTCCTTCTGTCCGACCCTGTCTAGTATTCCTCTTGTATCTAAGATGGTCAGTATTACGAATAGTGCTGTTTGTTTTTTTTAATTTGGGTAACATATATAGGCTGTAATTTGATGCTCCATCTTTTCTATAGGGTTTCATATTTTATGTTTTAATGCATAGGGTAAAGTCGAATTGGCCCTTATTTTTCATTTGGGTAGGGAGGTAGTGGTAGCATTTCTCGTTTTTTAGAATATAGTCAGGCCTGGTCACTCTTTTTGCTATTAGTAGCGGCTCCAATCCAATGTCTGATTCTAAAAGAGTAGTCACTCTAGGTATTAGTATTTTCCGCGATATTAAGTACGAGGGTAATAGTAGGTCTACTTCTTTGTATTTGCGTAGGGATGTATTAACCCTAGTATTTTCAGTCATCTTGAATACAAGGGTAATACTAGTGTCAGTTGGCCAGAATTTACCTCCTTCTGTCCGACTTTGTCTAGTATTCCTCTTGTATCTAAGAAGGTCAGTATTTCGAATAATGCTGATTGTTTTTTTTAATTTGGGTAACATATATAGGCTGTAATTTCATGCTCCATCTTTTCAATAGGATTTCATATTTTATGTTTTGATGCTTAGGGTAAGGTCGAATAGGCCCTAATTCTTCATTTGCGTAGGGAGGTAGTGGTACCATTCCTCATTTTTTTAGAATATAGTCAGGCCTGGTCACTCTTTTTGCTATTAGTAGCGGCTCCATTCCAATGTCTGATTTTAAACAAGTACTCATTCTAGGTGTTAGGATTTTATGCGATATTAAGTACAAGGGTAATACTAGGTCTACTTCTATGTATTTGCGTAGGGATGTGTTAACCCTAGTATTTTCAGTCATCTTAAATACAAGGGTACTACTAGTCTGAGTTGGCTAGAATTTACCTCCTTCTGTCCGACTTTGTCTAGTATTCCTCTTGTATCTAAGATGGTCACTATTAAGAATAGTGCTGTTTGTTTTTTTTTATTTGGGTTACATATAAAAGCTTTAATTTCATACCCCATCTTTTCACTAGGGTTTCATATTTTATGTTTTAATGCTTAGGGTAAAGTCGAATAGGCCCTTATTTTTCATTTGGGTAGGGAGGTAGTGGTAGCATTCCTCATTTTTTAGAATACAGTCAGGCCAGGTCACTCTTTTTACTATTAGTACCGGCTCCATTCCAATGTCTGATTCTAAAAGAGTAGTCACTCTAGGTATTAGGATTTTTTGCGATATTAAGTACAAAGGTAATAGTAGGTCCACTTCTTTGTATTTGCGTAGGGATGTATTAACCCTAGTATTTTCAGTCATCTTAAATACAAGGGTAATACTAGTGTCAGTTGGCCAGAATTTACCTCCTTCTGTCGGACTTTGTCTAGTATTCCTCTTGTATCTAAGATGGTCAGTATTACGAATAGTGCTGTTTGTTTATTTTAATTTGGATAACATATATAGGCTTTATTTTCATACTCCTTCTTTTCACTAGGATTTCATATTTAATGTTTTAATGCATAGGGTAAAGTCGAATTGGCCCTTATTCTTCACTTCCGTAGGGAGTTAGCGGTGACATTCCTCATTTTTTAGAATACAGTCAGGCCTAATCACTCTTTTTGCTATTAGTAGCGGCACCAATCCAATGTCTGATTCTGAAAGAGTAGTCACTCTAGGTATTTGCGTAGGGATGTATTAACCCTACTATTTTCATTCATCTTAAATACAAGGGTAATACAAGTCTGAGTTGGCCAGAATTTACCTCCTTCTGTCCGACCCTGTCTAGTATTCCTCTTGTACCTAAGATGGTCAGTATTTCGAATAGTGCTGATTGTTTTTTTTAATTTGGGTAACATATGTAGGCTGTAATTTCATGCTCCATCTTTTCAATAGGATTTCATATTCTATGTTTTAATGCTTAGGGTAACGTCGAATAGGCCCTTATTCTTCACTTGCGTAGGGAGTTAGCGTTGACATTCCTCATTTTTTAGAATACAGTCAGGCCTAATCACTCTTTTTGCTATTAGTAGCAGCTCCATTCCAATGCCTGATTCTAAAATAGTAGTCACTCTAGGTATTAGGATTTTCTGCGATATTAGGTACAAGGGTAATACTATGTCTACTTGTTTGTATTTGCATAGGGATGTGTTATCCCTAGGATTTTCAGTCATCTTAAATACAGGGGTAATACTAGTGTCAGTTGGCCAGAATTTACCTCCTTCTGTCGGACTTTGTCTAGTATTCCTCTTGTATCTAAGATGGTCAGTATTACGAATAGTGCTGTTTGTTTATTTTAATTTGGATAACATATATAGGCTTTATTTTCATACTTCATCTTTTCACTAGGATTTCATATTTAATGTTTTAATGCATAGGGTAAAGTCGAATTGGCCCTTATTCTTCACTTGCGTAGGGAGTTAGCGGTGACATTCCTCATTTTTTAGAATACAGTCAGGCCTAATCACTCTTTTTGCTATTAGTAGCGGCACCAATCCAATGTCTGATTCTGAAAGAGTAGTCACTCTAGGTATTAGCATTTTCCGCGATATTAAGTACAAGGGTAATAGTAGGTCTACTTCTTTGTATTTGCGTAGGGATGTATTAACCCTAATATTTTCATTCATCTTGAATACAAGGGTAATACAAGTCTGAGTTGGCCAGAATTTACCTCCTTCTGTCCGACCCTATCTAGTATTCCTCTTGTACCTAAGATGGTCAGTATTTCGAATAGTGCTGATTGTTTTTTTTAATTTGGGTAACATATATAGGCTGTAATTTCATGCTCCATCTTTTCAATAGGATTTCATATTCTATGTTTTAATGCTTAGGGTAACGTCGAATAGGCCCTTATTCTTCACTTGCGTAGGGAGTTAGCGTTGACATTCCTCATTTTTTAGAATACAGTCAGGCCTAATCACTCTTTTTGCTATTAGTAGCAGCTCCATTCCAATGCCTGATTCTAAAATAGTAGTCACTCTAGGTATTAGGATTTTCTGAGATATTAGGTACAAGGGTAATACTAGGTCTACTTGTTTGTATTTGCATAGGGATGTGTTATCCCTAGGATTTTCAGTCATCTTAAATACAGGGGTAATACTAGTGTCAGTTGGCCAGAATTTACCTCCTTCTGTCGGACTTTGTCTAGTATTCTTCTTGTATCTAAGATGGTCAGTATTACGAATAGTGCTGTTTGTTTATTTTAATTTGGATAACATATATAGGCTTTATTTTCATACTCCATCTTTTCACTAAGATTTCATATTTAATGTTTTAATGCATAGGGTAAAGTCGAATTGGCCCTTATTCTTCACTTGCGTAGGGAGTTAGCGGTGAC